>JAADYB010000717.1:0-14549 GCA_023338075.1 Phytopythium litorale | reverse complement strand
CATCTCGCGCTCGTCGTCATCCGCCATGCCCAGGAACAGCTCCAGGTCGACCGCGACAGCCTCGGACGACCCGTCGCTCGCGCTGCCGCTGCCGGTCGTGCCTGGGCTCTCCTCAGTGCTCGCCGCCCACGCGGAGAGCAGCCACACGTCGTCCGCCGTCAGTCTGCCTGGCATGTCTTCGGTCAATTCGGCTCTGACGGAATCTCCCGCATGGATTCGGCGCACAAAAATCTAATCGGACGAACATCACATCATGGCTACACTCATCGCCACGAGTGGTTCGCACTGGCTCAAAGTCGTCATCGAACGGTGTTCGGTGGACAACGAACAGAGGCAACACTGCAAGTCAGTCAGGCTCATTCCCGATCCTCACTCCAGCTTTTATAGCAAATTTGCGCTTCAAGATGAAGTGAGGGTTGCCGCAACCGTTGTTGGCATGGCGACTGGACTCGCCTCACTTCGCCTCCAGCGCGATGTGCAACACTCCGTTCGACTGTTCCATCCAACCGCTTCCTCCCTGGTTGGGACTCCCAGCACGCCACGGCCTGCTTTATAGAAGTGTTGTCCGACCAACCAACCGGCTGATCTCCACAACGTCCCCATTTTGTGCTGTTTCGCATCGCTGTTCGCGATCATCGGCGCGTGCTAAACGGTGTTGCGGGGGGCATTGGGCTGTTGGAATGACTGGTGGCGACACATCTTCGAGCCGCAGACTTGTCTGCAGCTTGAAGAGATAAGCTCGCGATGGACGCCACTGGACGAGATTTGTGGCCGGACAAAGTGGATCAAGACCAACTGGCCGAGAGCGAGAATCTGCAAGCGGGAGACGGCATGCGCGATGTGTGTCGTGCATCAAGAAACACAAGAGACGCGAGGAGCAAGGAGATGGCAGGAGGGATGGGTGGCCAGTCAATACGCGAACGGACCGAAGACTGTATCACATCGTCTCGCCGTTTCTGATGTCGGTGACCAGGACTTCTGTCTAGAGCATGTTGCGCACGGTTGTAACGTCTCGCAGGTCATTAACTGCAGTAGTCGTTCTCGTTCTCCGTCCTCTGTCTTCAATTGCCAGCCACAACAACTTACTGGGTGGTGGCGCAAGGAGTTCAACAGGTGACTCCTTTCCCCAGTCGTTCGTCTCTCTCACTTCCGTCCTCCTGGTTCCCTGTGCTGCACGCCACTGACTCGGAATCGGCCGTCCAGAGTGCGGATCGAACTCCTTCTTCGGGTCATCTGACCTTTGTAGCAATCACCTACGCCATGTTTGTCTTCGATCACTTGAGCACAACAATCTCTTCCTTGCCGATTCCACCTCGATGTCAGCACCCATTGGCTGCGGTTGACACCCCAGCAAGCTGCTCCCATGCAAGGCTGCCAGTTTCGTTGGCAGACGCCGTCGTAACCAAACGGGCTGATTAGCTGTGTTCAAACACATCTTGCAATTCATGTTGCCTGGAACTTGTGTGCTTCAACTTGAATCGCCCGAGCAGCTCACATACCCTCTGATTGGATGAAAACGTCATCAAACACACTCCAATTGGATAAAATACTGCATTCTCACCCAAGGAATCAACCAAACCTGGAATCGACCAAATGGACGCCAGGCGCAAGCACACGCTCGGCGATGGCGCCGCTCCCGCCGACGCCGACGCGCCGCACGCGGCCAAGAAGCGCGTGCCGTCGTACAAGGTCCGCAAGGAGGAGGCGGAGGAGCTGCACGCGGAGGTCTCAGCGCTCGAGGCGCAGCTGCTGGTGCTGCAGAAGCGGCTCGGCGCGCTGGATGCCACCGGCAGTGCTCTGGACGCTAGCTGGGCCAAGGCCGAGCTCCAGAACGCGCACCTGAGGCGCGCGATCACTTGCCAGCAGCTCGCGTTGGCCAGCACGCAGTCCATGATGTCGCAGTGCATTGTACGCGTGAATCGACGCCGCTACTGCTGGCGAAAGGAGACTGATGCGCGTGGTGGTGAACGCAGGAGAACCAGTACAGCAACCCCATGTGTGCGCGCGTGCACCTGCCGCGGGATCGCGACCGCCGCCGGGAGACGATCCTGGCACTGAAAGACGCCCAGTTTGAGCGCGTGTACGAGTACATTAGTGCGCGCGGCCGGCACTTGGACCTGAGCAAGCCGCACTTCTCCGAGGAGCGGTTCCAAGACACCGACGGAGCTGCGTGCTGCCTTCGCTACGAAGTCGTGCAGTTTGAGGGCGTGCAGTCGCTACACCAGGTGTTCGAAGCGCTCGCCTTCTTCATGTTCAACATGGAGATCAGCATCTCGGAGACGCTAGGTGACATCACCGTGCGGGAGGACTACGACAGCTTGGACGGGGACGCGCTTCTCTCCAACCATCGACTGATCTCCGGAGACGTCAGTGGTGCGACGGTCGAGATGAACGCGGTCGCACTCGGTCAGTATTTCCCTGGGGGTGACGCCAACGCTCAAGGCCCATACGCAGTCGCGTCGACCATTACAGTGGACGAAGACGATCTGTACCCGTACTGCCCTAACGAGCGCATCCGCAAGGACCTCTCGGCTGGGGTCCTACTCACGGAGTTGAGGCGCAAACAATCATCCACGGATGTACCGCCGGCGGTGACCAACGGACGTGATAACGGAGAGATCGTTGTTGTGCTCCAACGCGCAGGTTACGTCCGGCATCATCGTCCGCCGTTCGAGTTGTCGCCGAAGACGACCAAGCAGCTCCAGGACGGCATCGTGCGCTGGGGAGACGTCATGCTCAAGTCGATGCGGGCAACGTTGTATGGCGAGAGCTGATGGAGAGAGGCCGTGGCGGCGTTCATGTGGTGTTGCATTTGTGGTTACGGGACTTTGAGGTCGTCAGCAGTTTGCTCGTTCTTTTCAAGACGATCGTGTTGCGAGCGCGGAGCTGTGTTCATGAAGACGCGTGTGCATGTGCGTATAGCATGTCGCGCATGGCTTTGATCATGATGCCGCCCCACGCGCTGATTCCATCGCGAATACTGTCCACTGCGAGCTTGGGTGCTTGGAGCTGGGCACGATGGATCTTCAAGAAGGCCGCGCGCCGCATGATGACAACAAGTTCCTGTTCTCCTTGAGAGTTTGTGATCACCGTCGGGGTCAACGCGATGGCAGCCGAGACGTCTCGTCGAACGTGCAGCGAGGGTTCATACGGATATACGGCATCACGGTCAACACAGTCACTCGTGAACAGCCCGCACTCTCTCATCCCCTCGTCGTTCTCGCCCAGAACGTCAGCGATGTTGTCAAAGAATTGCGGAAAGCCGACGAGGTTCATCTCGGTCGCGAGGCCCGGGGACTCGCCAGACACGAGCCGATAGTGCGATACCTTGCCGTCGATCCCTGCGCAGCAATCTCTAAAGCTTGGCGTATCGATCGCGTCGTCGTAGCAGTCGTCTCGCAGCGTGAGATGGCCCAGCTTCTCCGTGATGCTGATCTCCATCGAGTGGAAGAAAGCAAGCGCGGCGTCAAACACCTGGCGCACCGACTTGACGCCGTAGAACGGGATGATCTCGAACGAATTGCAGCAGAACGTGCCATCTTCTGCTTCAAATCGCTCCTCCGAATGGTGTGGCTTCACTGTCCCAGGATTCACCGCATCGAGTCCTCGAGAGCGCTCTAGGATGTACTTGTACGCGGCCTCGAGCTTCGAGCGCTTCATTGCCTGCAGCAGGTGCAGGCGATCCTCCCAGTCACTACCGAGGCTGATCGGTGTGTCCAGCGGGTGGCTCAGCTGCTGCGAGCGCTGCCATTTGAAGGAGAAGTCAATTGTCCGTTAGCTGCTGGTCGTAGCAGTGTCGATTGATCTGGAGCGTACCAAGCAGTCGGACATGGACGATTGGAGCTTCGCGACAACGCGTTGGTGCTCACGAGAGGCCAAGCCCAGCGCGCGCTGGTCGGCAGTCGGATCGCATTCCGGTACGATCGGACCGCGGAGCACCTGGACGCGAAGATGAGCAGCTTGACGCTCGAGCTCGTGGATCTCCGACTCCAGCGCGAGCTTTTCCTCCTGCATACACGCATCAGCAATCAGCACAAGCAATGACATGGTTGCAAAGGTTTTGCAACTACAGAACTGCACCTTGCGGACGAGGTAGGTCTCCTTCCACTTGCGACTGCTGCCATCGGGTTGCAGTCTCGACGCCATTGATGGCCGCCTTGACAGTCCGCGGCTCAGCCTACAGCTCGCTCAAGGCGGACGGTCACGGCGGCAGAAGGCAGATGAAGGAATGCCGTCCCAAACGTGCGGATGACAGACTGAATGGTGGTATCTTAGCATCGGAATGTATGTGAAGTTGCTGGTGTGGATAGTTAGTCGAGTCAGGAAGTCAGCTCTGCAAAGCACTCCAGCGCCTTCATCTCTACCATCTGACAGCTCATTCGTCAACTTACGCGAGACGCAGCGAAGAGCTCCGCATTCCTCCATTACCACACGTGAAGAGATCGAACGTGAGGACGAGATGGCCGACCGCTTGGCCCTCGACGCCTGCGCGTCGCCCGCAGCCACCGGCGGCGTCAGCGTCACCGACGCGCCCAGGTCGCTCGTGTTCACCGTCCCGTTCTTCGCGGCTCGGCCCGTGACACCGTCCGAGAGCAGCACGGCGGGCAGCAGCGACGACCACCCGGAGGCGTCCGAGCTGCGGCCGACCAAGAAGCGCAAGCCCACGTACCTCGCGCGAAAGGTGCGTCCGCACGGCAGCTTTACTAGTGTCATCAATGTCGTTGGGGGTTCCGTGGAGTTGTGAGCTTGAGCTAACGCTCTGGGGACCGGTAGGAAGAGCGGGAGACGCTGGAGGACGAGCTGCGCGGACTCGAGTCGCAGCTGACGGTGCTCAAGGACCGCACCACGGGCGGGCAAAACACGGGAGACAGCTTGAAGAAGTCGATCGCGACCAACAGCGTCTTGGGTGAGGTTGTGCGGCGCCAACAGTTCGCACTGGCCGCGTCCCAGTCGCTGTTGTCCCAGTCGCTCGGAGAGCAGCGGACGTTCCCGCTCTACACGCACATCCACCTCGGGCAGGACTGGGCTCAGCGCCGAGAGACGCTCATGGGACTCAAGACCCCCAAGCTGCTGCAAGCGATTCGATACGTGGTAGAGCGCACTGGCGACCTGGACCTGCTCAAGCCGCATCTGTCGGATGAACGCTTCGAAGATAGCGATGGCGGGTACTCGTGCATTCGGTTCGAGATCATCCCGTTCGAGGGCGTCAAGTCGCTCAAGCAGGTGTTCGACGCGGGGCTCTACTACTTCATGAACATGGAGATCAGCATCTCGGAGCGGCTGGGGCATCTCACGCTGCGCGAGGACTACGACTTGCTGGACAACAACATCTCCAACTTCCGGATGCTCTCGGACGACGAGAACGGTATTCGCTCCGAGATGAACACGGCATCGTTCGCGCACATGTTCGACGTCCCAGACGCCCCAGGCGAGCAGATGGGGGTGTTTGTGAGCGACTGCGTCGACTCGGACGAGCTGTTCCCGTACACACCTGAGACGCGAATCCGCAAGGACATCTCGGGCACAGTCGTGTTCACCGCCCACCGCCGAAGCAAGAGCCAGGGAAGCTCGTCTACGACTGATGGTGGAGATGAAGGCGGCGATCTCGTCGTTGTCATGCGCCGCGCCGCATTCCTTCGACTGCACCCTGCCCACTTTGACGTCCCACCGATGGCGATGCAGGAGATGCGCGAGGGCATTGCGCGCTGGGGCGACGTGATGCTCAAGACTATTCGAGAGCTCGTGTACCCCAAGCGGTGAGGCGAGCCTTGAGCATGTTCATGTCGAGAACATCACGTCAACGTCACATGCGTAATTCCAATACCTTATGAGCAGTTCAGCGTGCTGCTGACCCACACATCGGGCCGGGTCGACATTTCATCGGCAACATGCGTTTTGCATCCAACGCACTCACTCTAAAGGCGCAGGTCATCCCAGCGACCACACCCTGAAGCATATCGAAGCTCACGGCAGCGCAGTGGAGGTTGTGCGCAAGCTTTCGACGAGTGTTCGATGCATCGTCTCGCCCCAGCGGTCCACGTTGTCGCGCAGATCTTCCCAGGTGGACCGCGCAATTGGGAAGTTGGGATACCTCATCCTGGAGTACACCCAGCGCGTCATGACCACGACCACTTCTTGTGGTTGGCTTGACGGGTTGACGGGGAAATGCTTGCCAAACGCTTCGACCGTACGTGTGTACGATGTCAGCTCCAAGATGGTGCTCACGTCTCGCCGGATGCGCTCGCGCGGGTGGTACGGGTGGCGCTCGTCCTCGTCAACGAACTCGGCAACGATCAGACCATGGCCTTCCTCGTGGCCAAAGGCGTCATCCGGGTCGTAGAACTCCGAGAACAGGACCGTGTTGGACTCCATGGGCAGTCCGCTGTTCGTCATGGACACCAAGCAGTTCTGCACGATGCCGACGCCGCCGCTGTCGTCGTCCTCTCGGATCGTAATATGCCCCAGCTTCTCCGATATGCAGATCTCGATGTTACAGAAGTACTCGGCAAGCACGTCGAACACCTGGCGCACGCTGTGGACGCCTTCGAACTGGATCGTCGTGAACCGCGTCGAGCAAAAGTCGCCATTCGGGAGCTCGTACCGGTGGTCCTCGCACATGGGCTTGCACGGATTCATACTTGGTCGCCGCCGTATTAGGAACTGCTTGGCATCCTGCAGCTTCTTGTGCTTGAGTGTCATGAGCGCATTGCGGCGCTCCGTCTCGTCCCGCTTCAAGCAAATCAAAGTCTGCAGCGGGCTCCCCGCGCGGATGTTCTGCATGAAAGATCGACAGACGTTAGGGCGTGGAAGTGCTCCGCGCATTCGAATGGCACGCGAGAGACCTTACACAGAGCGTGTACTCGGACATCATGGCCTGGATCTTGGCGAACTCGCGCTGCTGCGTCTGCACGGCGTCGCGCAGCACCCGCGTCGCCATCAGCTTGTCCCGCTCGTTCTCCTCGGGCGATATCGTGGCGCTGATCGCCCGCTTCTTGAGCCCCGCGATGTGCGCCTCGAGCTGGGAGATCTCGGACAGCAGATGCTCCTTCTCCTCCTGGCGGCGGCAGACACGAAAGCGTTAGCGCGGCTACACGCACGCTTCAAGCGCGCTTGAGGCGCAACGGGTACCTTGCGGATGGTGTGTGTGGCCTTGCGGAAGCGGCGCTTGGTCTTGCGTTGAGGCTCCCCTGCCGCGTCTTTCCCTTCCTGCTTGGGCGAGTTGTCGACGCTGCCAGGAGCGCTCCCGGCGACCGACGCAGAGCTCGACCACTGCATGCTGGTCGGCGTCGACGCCGCGTCCCTTGGCGTCACCACATACCGCGTCGCCCACTTGAACGACCCTCGTTCATCGCCTTCTTCCTCCGTGCTGAGCTCCTCCTCCCGCTTGGACCGCTTCAGTCCATGGCTCTTGTCGGCGTCCAAGTCCCCGCCCTTGCAGGTCGAGGGAGACACCGTCGGCGCCGAGTCTCCAGCGCTCGTGGCCGTCCCAGCGTCCGGCGAGCCGCCTACGCCCTGGAACGCGGGCCGAGGCGCCGCCGCGCCGACCAACGACGGCGGCGTGGTCTTTGTCCCCGCGGCCGAGCGCTTGTCGCCGCGCGAGGCGCTGGACGAGGAGGCCGACGAGGTCGCGGCGCCGCCGGGGGGAGCGGGAGCGGCGGCTGCGCGCCGGCAGCCGAGCAGCAGCGACGTGTAGAAATGGTCGTCGCGGATGGCCTCGTGCTCCGAGCCGGCCATCGCGGCACGCAACTGAGCTCGTGGCCGGAGGTGACAGCAATGCGAGTGTGTGTTGTGGTGTCTGGTCTGAGCCGCTCGTATATTACTGAACCTATTTGTGGCCCCTGTGGTGGAAAAGAACGGCACCGAACTGGTTCGCTCTTTTCAAAAACGCACGCAATTTATACTAGTATTGTAGTGTTCTCGACGTTCTGAGACGGGGCAACTTCATCTTCTCGACAATGTCGACATGGATACATGCGCATGCCTGCTGCCTCCTCCACTCCAGCAGATGACGGGCTTCCAGTCGTCAATGAGCCCTAACAACGATGTACTACTCCTCCTGTCTTTCCATTTCCTCGGGTTGAACCCGCGTTTGGCGATAAGGAGCGGATAGCAATCGCTGAGGTGAGTCTCCCCGAAGACTCTGCTCGTGCGGGTCGTATGGATGCAACGCGCTCTGGAGAGGAACCCAGCTCAAGACGACGCACCTTGCGCACAATGTACGATTGCCTGTTTGGGATTGATGCGCTGCAACGTATACGACGACTCAATGCCGTCGATTGGCTTCACTGCCGACGAGTGATGCACTTCACAACAGTGTCGATTGGTTCCAGGCGGTAGAACGAGTATGCTCGTGGCCCCTACTTCGTCCGGGGACTTGGCGCCGGCGGTGCACTGCGGTACACGATGCGCCGCATCGCATCAAGCATGAGCTCTCCCCACCGAGACGTCCCATCGCGCACGCTTCTCAGTGTCTGCGCGTCCACTCCGCACTCGGAGCGGCGGACCTTGAGGAACACGGCGCGACGCAGCACAACCATGTCGTCTGCGCCTCCCTGTCCATCCGCGCCGTCAGCCTCTTGGACGCCCGTGGACAGCACGATCCCGACGGACACGTCCTTCCGGACGCGCTGCTGCGAGTTGTACGGGTACAGCTCGTCCTTGTCGACGAAGTCGATCGCGACGACTCCACACAGCCGTCCGTCCTTCTCTCTGTACAGCTGCGAGAAAGACACCTCGTTGAACTCGAGCGTGACGCCGTGCTCGTCGTCCGAGATCAGCCGGTAGTTGGCGATCGCCGTGTTCGGATCCTGTCCGCAGTCGTAGTCCTCGCGCACAGTGATGTGGCCCAGCGACTCGGAGATGATGATCTCCAGGTTGTCGCGCACGAACCGGAGCGCGTCATACACCTCGCGGATCGATGTCACACCGGGGAACTGCACGACCTCGAACCGCGAGCAGCAAAAGTCTCCCTGGGAGCTCTCGAACCGCTCGTCTGACGTGTGGTGCTTGAGCGGGTCCAGGTGCTGGCTGCGTGCCATGCAGTACTGATACGCCATCGTCAGCTTCTGCTCCTTGATGGTCTGCAGCATGCTCTCGCGCTGCTGCCGCTCACGCCCCAGATAAATGTACGAACACAGCGGGTTCTCGTCACCCTGCCATCGGCACGGCATCCGTCAGGCCTCCCACAGTGCTGGTCATACCAAGGCAACAGACGCACCAGCCAGTTCGGGATCATGGACTGCACTGCCGCGACCGAGAGGCGCTGCTGCCGGACCCCGCACAGCATCCGCGCGTTTGTCGCGGTCTTCTCCTCGAGCTCTCTCTGTGCTCCGATCCGGTCGAATACGCCTCGCATGGCGCTGCTGGCTTTGACAACTGCCAGCTCTCGCTCCAGTTCGCGGACTCGATCGAGGAGCACAGCGTGCTCTTCCTGCTCGAGCGGAGTCCGTTGGTCCTTGGCAGAATAACCAGGCAAACGACTGACGTGCCCATGACTGCACCTTGTTGCGCTGGTGCGACGACTTCTTGCGCTTCCTCGCCTCGAGCGGCCACTGCCTGCGGCCCTCGGCATCCCCCGCGCTTCTTCTCGGACTCCGCGGCATCCTCCTCGCTCTGTGCGTCTCAAGTTGCTGGGAGGCTTCACCACGCTCGGCTGACCGTTTGCCAATGACAGGCACAAAGAAGCACGATGGTGATCATTTTGTATCGCTGTTGCTTTATTCAACAATCGTGCCAATCAGGTCCACGGCAGCGACGGGAACTCTCGTGGCCGATGGAACAGCGGCGTCTGAGCGTTTGAGAGCATGGGAGCCCCGCTGGAAGTCGGCCCGGACGAGCCCGTAGACTCCATGATCACCTTGTGCATGTTCTTGCTCCAGACGTCCATGTTGTCGCGGAGGTCGAGCCAGGCGACGCGCGAGACGGCGAACTCGGGGTGTCGAAGCCGCGAGTGGGCCCATCGGATCAACACGACGACTTGCTCTCGCTGTCCGTCGGGTCGAGACCGCCAGTATGGGCGTACCTCCATCACGTTGCTCACGTCCTTGCGGATCCGTTCCTTCGGCAGATACGGATGCCGGTCATCCTCGTCGACAAAGTCCGTCACGATGACCCCAAACTCGCCCCCTTGCTCGTCCTCGACGCCATTTCTTCGGTCAGTGACTGTGCGGTCATAGAATTCCGAGAACATGACGGCGTTCGACTCCATCTTGATGCCGTGCACGGTGGTAGACACGATCTTGTTCTGCACGATGCCGTCCGCGGCGACGTCGTCGTCCTCGCGGATGGTCAAGTGGCCCACCTTCTCCGAGATGCTGATCTCGACGTTGCACAGGTAGTAGAGCAGCTGGTCGAACACTTGCCGCGCGCTCTGCATGCTCTCAAACTGGATGATCGTGAATTGGCACGCGTAGAAGTCTCCCTCCGGCGACTCGAACCGGAAATCCTCGTCCATCGGAGCACCCAAGTCGACGTCGGGAAGCCGGTTGCGCAGGAACTCTCGCCCGTCCTTGAGCTTCGAGGCTTTGACGCTTGCCAGCAGGTCTCTCCGAGCGTGAAAGTCCTCCGTCAGGTGAATCTTTCGCTGGATTGGACTCCCGCCGCGAATCACCTGTTGAGGGCGACAGCATCCACCCACGATCAGCACCGCTCGTCTAGCGAGAACGATAACCAAGGACTGACACTGGCGGTTGACTCGGTGACGAGCTTGCGGATGGTCGCGAACTCGAGCTGCTGTCTCCGCAGCAGGTGGCACAGCACGTTGCGGGACGTGATCGTCTCCTCGACGGACTGGTCGCCTTCCCCGTCGGCAGCCAGGTTGAGTGCTCTCCGCTGCAGCTCCACCATCTTGTCGTTCAGCACATCCAGCTCCTTCTGGAGCCTGTCCTTCTCCTCCTGCGCCAGCATTCGCGTCAGTGCTTGTCAAACTCATGGCGAGCGATATGCGGCGCTGCCTCACCTTCCGGACCGTGTGCGTCGCCTTGCGGTGGTTGCGTATCCTCAGCGGCCGCTTCCTCTGCTTCTCGACCACCTCGTCTGACTTGGTGCTGCTCGTCGTCATGGCGCCCTCCTCCCCGCCCGACTCGCTCCCTGACCCACGCGCGTCGTCTACTTCCGCAGCCGCGAACTCTGCCGTCCATCTCCTGCCTCCGTCGCTCTCAACCCGCCGCTTCTTGTGCGCCGCGGCCACTGCACCCTGTTTCGACTGAGTTGTCCCGACGCCTGGCACTCCGAGCCCCAGCAGCGTCTGCGCCGACGTCGCCACCTGCGCGTCGCCACTTGTTCCACGACCGTCGAGCGCGAGCGCCATGTCTGGCGAGCGGAAACCGGCGCTGCGGGCGCCAGAATCGCCGTCTTGGACCGGGAAACGCGTCGGGAGGCTTGTGTAGGGTGCCGTGGGCGGCATGGCGGGCGCTGCGAGCGCCTGGGCGCCCGGCACGAGCCGTCCAGGAACGGCGAAGGTGACGACGTTGTCGCCCATGTGACTCGACTATTTTTGTGGTCGAAATGCTGGACGACGTGCACCCAAACACCCAGGTTTACCTCCTTTCTGGCTTGTCATGTGTTTTATTGCAGGGTTGGATAAAACCAAAGGGAACAAAGCAAAGCCCCACACGACGCCTTACTGCGTTTCATTCTGCACCTACAAAAAGCAAGTAAGACACGAACCGTAATGTCCCGAATACAAGACTATAGCGATTGCGTCGACAATCCGTTTGAATGACAAATTAGCGACAACATACTTCACTCCAATTCAATATTTGTGACGATAAGCGGCTTATCCGTCACAAAGTTTGCCCTATTTTTCGTCGGAATAGGATTAAAAAAAGACTTGGTTTGAGTCTGCTGGCGGAGTTGACGCATTCGTTCGCGGATGCTTTCAGCCAATCTGATGCTTTTGTTTTTGACTGCCTTGTCACTGTTACGACTAAATGTCAATTGCTGTAGGCTGGACCGGACTCCTTTATTTTGGTCAGTCTCGGCGAATTGTGACTCTTGAAAGTGACATGACATTCATTTGATCGGCCTTGAAAAACACGCCCAGCCGGTTTGACAACGACCGCTGAAAAACACAGCAGGTTGAACGACCTCGACCAGGCCATGGAGGCAGCGAGCGCCGACGCTCTCGCGCTTCAGTTTGCGACTGCGCCTGCCGCTGCCGCGTACAAGGCGAAGCGCCTGCCGAACGAGTCGCGCGCGCCTTCTCCGCGCTCGGCGTCTGGAGCGCTGTCGATGCTGCTGAGTGCGGCGACCTCGGCGCGCGGGCGGACCGACGGAACGAGTTCGAGTTCGAGTTCGAGCGCGAGTGGCAAGCGGCAGCGGCGAGGCGACCCGCGTGAGCACACCAGCAGTCTCTGCGCTTTAGGGACCGTGCCAGGTGTGTGCTGGACGATGCCACGCGCTCGTGGTGGTGGCGGTGGCGGTGGCGGTGCCTTGCTGACGGGTGTACATGCGTCTTTGGGTTTTTGAAAGCGAGCGAGCACGGCAGCAGCGTCGCCTCGGACGATGCCGAGCAGAGCAAGCCGAGCAAACGCAAGTACCGGAAAGGCACGAATACACTGCGCAAGGTGCGTCTCCCCCCGGTTGATGCCTGTGGATTCGCTGGGAGAGCCTGACGTTGGCGCGGTGGCGGTGGAGGACAGGAGGAGAAGCTTCGGTTGGTGCAGGAGCTGGAAGAGCTGGAGCAGCACCTCGCGACGCTCAAGAAGCGAGCGTCGGCTGTCGAGTCGTACGAGTCGCCGGTGGATTTCCGAGGGATGGTGGCCTTGAAGACGCTGCGAGACCGCGTACAGGCCCACCAGCTCGAATATGGCAGCGTGATGGCGGTCATGTCGGACTACAATCTGTGTGTACGTGTGTCGGTTGGGCTCACAACTCGGTGGTTTGTATCCATGCTGACGGTGTCTGTCTGTCCCATTGATCCAACAGAACCTAGAGGGCGGCAATCCCATCCACGAGCCGATCCACCTGCCGTACAACCGAGAAGCACGTTTGAGCCTCCTGAGGAAGTCAAGACAGCGGCGGCTCCGACGCGCCAAGCTGTTTTTCGAGAGCCGCCGGCCTAATCTACCCGCGTGCTCTGTCGTCCGAGAGGAGCACCGGTTCGAGTTGAGCACGGGCGACTTCTGCGCCTCGCGCTTCTCGGCGTTCCACTTCAAGGGCATCTACAGCACCCGACGCGTGTTCGACCTGCTGCGGTTCTACATGTCGAACGTGGAGATCAGCATGACGGAGAAGATGGGGTACCTGACGATCCGCGAGAACGAGGACTCGACCATCGAGGGCATTGCCCAGAACCGCCTGGTCTCGGAGCTGGACTCGGGCGCAAAGATGGAGTCCAACACAATCCTCTTTTCCGACTTCAAGGAGGCGGATGCCGCCTTTCCCGGCAGCCCAGAGTACGGCGTGCTTGTGATTGACTCGGTCGACAGCGACGAGAAGTACCCTTTTCGCCCCGCAGACCGCGTGCGGAAGGAGATCGCCTCCATCATGGAGGTCCGCAGTCACACGAAGCGGTCGCTGGGACTCGGAGACAGCGACGAGCGGGTCACTGTGCTCACGCGGTGGATGTACTCGACGCTGCGGAGACCGAGCTTCCCGCTCGCAACCGAGGACTGGATCGAGATGCGCGACGCCATGGACCGATGGGGCCGTACGATCCAGCAGACGCTCATGGAGAGCCTCTTCCCCGAGACCGAGGCCGAGACCGAGGTCGTGGAGCTGTAGTCCATTTACTGCAGCAGCACAGATCTCATTGCCATCAGCAGCAATCCACTGACCCAACACTTGCTCCTTCTATCCGGATACGAGCATTTCGCAAAGCTTGCGTGCTTAACACGTTACCCTCCACGCATCCCCGCCAGGTCATCCATCACGATTGTGCGGCGGCGGCAGCTGATGGCCATCGCCCAATCGACTGGTTGTGTTGGCGGTTGCAGTTACGCTGTCCTGACAAGATTTATGCTGTATCATACAGTATGAAACAGGGATGCGACCTTGCGCGTCATCGCCTGTGATTACGCCCCCGCTTCGTCATTTTCTGAGAAAAATGCAGTGTTCAGTTTTGCCCCAATACCCACATTTTCATTTATCCAGGTTATTGGGTGATATGTGGCACTGTCCAGGACAGAAAAACATGTCTCTCGAGCGCGTGCCTGTATTTGGAGGGTTACCGTGTACCCCCCTTGACTTCTCCCACCACTTCTGGTCCACCTATTGATTCTTCAACGTCCACATCCATAGCCCACTGATTCCCATGGATACGAAACAACGCCTGCAAATCAAATATGACACGGTGATAGCCTGGAAGCGGGCGTCATTTTCTGTCGATCCGAGAGTGACACAAGCACTGCCAAGCAGCTCGAGGACCTGGATGAACGAGCACTGCTGCATTCGCACGGCGTCGTGCACCAGCGACGTCTCCAGCTCTTGATGCAGTAGATTCTGCGCTTTGGCTGACGCTGCCGCAGTAGACTCCTTGCTCTCGACCTGCTGGAGCTTGAGCAGCGAGTCCTGCAGTAGTTGGAGCTCGCGCTGCCGCTCCGCCTTCT
>JAADYB010000716.1:0-14553 GCA_023338075.1 Phytopythium litorale | reverse complement strand
GTGCCGTGTCTTGAAGTGCTTCGACCGGCCGGCCACGTTCGCTTCACCAAGTACCCAAGTGCCTCGGATTGTAGCGAGGAACCCCGGCACCACATGTGTCGGTCGACATGCTCGGCGTCGTCGTTGGGTTTGTTGTTACTGCAGTAGGACTATTATTACTCTTGCTAACACTATCAAAAGCTTTTCTCTATAGGACGCTCCTCGACTCTCTGGGAGGAATTCTTCACCACTCGCACCCGTGAAGCGCAGCGCCGCTAGTTGCTGCTGGGGCTGCCGTTCCTGCTTTCGCTGCCCTTCTTGGCGTCGTCCTCGTAGTAAGACGTGCCATACGCCAGGAAGAACTCGCCGCGCACCGGCACCTCCTTCCACGTCACGATGTAGAGCTGGTTGAGCACGATCGGGCTCGTCGTGTCCTGCGGGTTCTCGATCACGCAGCCAGGCACGAGGATGCAGTTGTTGTAGAAGCTCGACGCGTCCCAGTAAATATCCGCCGGGTACTCGTACACGCGGTCGTTCGGAAAGCCGCCGACCGAGCCATCCGCGTCCACGAGGCCGTCGAAGGACTGCAGGCGATGCCCGTACTGGATCTGGAACTTCTCCACATCACGCACCGCGCCATTCACAACCACGAACGTCTCACCGAGCTCACCGCAGCGCGCCACCTTGTTGAGCCCGTCGTGGTGCATCTCCTTCGTGATACGCCGGACACCGAAGATGCACACGACCGAAAACGCCGGCCACGCGTGGGACGACAGGTTGAACAGCCCGCGGCCGGCGTTCGGGATGCCCGAGGCGGCGACGCCCACGGTGCCGTTATCGTTCGTCTCCTGGTAAGTAATCGTGCTGAGGTCCACCTTCTTGAACAGCAGCTTGGGTGGCTTGGGGATCCGCCGCTTGACAGCTGCCAGCTCGGCATCGCTGTACTCGGGGCGTGGCGAGTTCGACTCGTCGCTCTCAGTCGATGGGGACGCGCTTTCCGTCTTGCGCTTCTTCCTGTAGCGATCGCAAACACGCAGCCTGTCAGTTATGAAGTGCGAGGTCCAAACGATTGACCATGAACGTACTGTCCGTCTTGGTCGAACAGCTCCGGTGCAAGCTTCATCTGGCGCGACATCATGCTCTTCATGACTGATGAATACGCCTTCATGGGGTTCTTGGCGGCCACAGCCTTCTGGCACAGCTTCACCATGTGCACGGACGGGTTCGCGACCATGTGATGCCGGCAGCGGTGGCAGATCTCCCTGGCGATACTGCACAGGTCCGTGCGCGACCGCACTTTGCCCAGCGCCTCACGGGCCATCGAGTCGAGCTTGAACACCTTGACCATCTCCTCAGCCAGCTTCTTCGAGTCCACGTTCGCCTCATCCTCGACCATCTTCGCGATGGCGTCCGTCAGCGGACTCTTGGCGAACTCGAACGTCTTCGTGCGCCGCACCTTGCCAAACACAAACGCCGACGCGTTCAGGCACTTCTCCGTCTCCATCTTCTTCCAGATATCGTCCAGCAGCGCGCGGTCGATGTCCGAGACGGCGCGCGTGGCCGCCTGGTCCAGGTCCCACGTGCACAGGAAGGCTTCTCGCAGAATCGTCAACGAGTCCTTCTCGCGCTTGCGCTTGCCGCTGCTGGACGACCCCGCCGACGACGGGTGGAGCAACCACGGCATGTGGACTTTCACATACTGATGCAAGAAGTACTCACCGTGTCGCCGACCACCCTTCTCGGACGGGTCCCAGTTGTTAAAGCGGAAGTAGCTCGTGTTCAGCTTACAAGCCGCGCCTAGCTCGTTCAGCTCTTGAGACGTCGCGCGGCTCAGATAGATCTCCCAGGGTCCAGCTTGGATGCCGTGGGTCTTCATGAACGTCAGCACCTCCGGAGACGTGCTGGGTTTCACGGGCGAGGTGGACGCGTCGGTGCTCATCGCTGCCTCCTTCTCTAGAATTTCAATCGACTGGTCAATCCGCGAGATGACGTTCGATTTGGCCAGCGCGGCCGCCTCGTCCTCAGCGTCTTCAATCGGTTTGGAGTACTCTAAACCCCACTTGGTCCAGAACTCTAGCACTGCTCGAACACCAGCCTGATCCACCATGGTCGCACCATCCACGACGTCAGCTACTCCGAATGCCTTCACCACCCACAGCAGCAGTAGCACAACGTACATTGTGCCGCGCGTCGTCGGGAAGCTTCTGCACTAGCCGAAAGAGGATCTTCTCGAGCGACACCACGAGCGGCGACCCGCGCATCCGCTCATTGCGGTCCTGCGGCGGGAATCCGGCGCGAACGCACTTTATCACGTCGTGCACCACGTACAGAATATTCGCACGGCCCTTGGACGAGCCCATGTCATCCATCGTCTGGCAAAGCTTGTCCTGGATCCGATCGTGCATACTGTGGTGACGAATGATGAAGCCAGAGCATATCTGTGCATTGAATCCGCCATTCGCGCGCGTCAGATGACCAATGTGGCACGTCCATGAGCGAGCAAAGGGAGCGTACCTGGATTGCGGAGGGTTTCGTGTCCAACTGGTCAATGAGCAGGTCGAACTCGAGCATCGGGTCGCCAAACGTGCTCGAGATCGCCTTGACAGTCGACGCGAGCTCTTGCATGCCCTTCTGCCGCTGGTGCATCTTCTCCTCCAGCTCGGCATTCACCTCCGACGCGATAAAGCCGATCACGACGCCGTCACGGTCCGTGCACAGCGACTTGATCGAGTCCGCACTTGCGCCTGCAGAACCAGGTGATCAATCGGTCAGGAGGGCATTGCAACCCGCAGGGTCAGGCAAGACGCAGGGCAACACGCGTACCGGACTTGCGCAGGCGGTGAAGGCACCGCAGCCCCTTGAGTGCGACCGGCACAATCAGGTACAGCGTGAAGTCGTAAGTGGCGGCAGTGAAGCGTACACATAGCGCGCACTCGTGCTTCTTCATGTACATCTTCATGTCCTCGCAGTTCTTGGCGAAGAACTTGCAGAAGAAGCCCTTGGGCGGGATGGCCGACAGCTTCGCCTTGGTGCTCACGCTCAGCCTGCGCGGGAAGTCGCGCAGCAGCGCGCGCTTCTCGGCCGGCAGGCGGCCGGTCAGGTCGATCGACCTGCTCTGAAACTTGACGTCCAGCTTCCAGTTGTCCGCCATGGCCGCGCTCCGACGCTCGCAGGCTCTCTGGCTCGTAGGCTCACCGAACGAGCGGCAGGCGGGGTTGCACAGGCCTAGGGGCTCGTAGAGGAGGTTGGAGAACGCGCCGAGTTGCTGGCGGGAAAATGCGCGGCTTGTGGGTGAGAGTTCGCGGGCACGAACGCGGCTTCTTGTAGCGGAAGAGACACCGACGGATAGCCCGCGAGGCGCTCGACGAGGTGCAGAAGGTGGCGGAGGCGCGGGGGAGCAGCGGGCGGCGGGCGGAGGGGGCGAAGCTGGCGCCTGTTCCCTGGCAGGTTTGCTCGGCGCGCGCGCTTTCCTCGAGGCCGCGGTGTTTTACGTTGTGCTTCTGGAAGACTGGTGCGGTGTCAGGGAGTGGCGACCCAGCAAAATAGCGGGAAACGGAGGGAATTAGGGTATTTCAGGGAGTTTTAGCTCCGATTTAGCGCAGGCATTCCTCCCCCTCTCTCCCTCCCCGCCGATGATTGGACGAAATAGAGCATTTTGCCGCGCGGGATTGGTGGACGCGTTGCCACCGTGAGAACGGCTAGTTTCACACAAGTATGAAATTTCCACTATTGGAAACCGACTGCAGGACAAGTAATACTCTTTGAGCATCCCCTCATCACACCTTGGTAAATAGAATTCAAACCCTCACATGCGAAATTCACTTCCATGCCCTTTTTCTCACGAAAGTCCACCGTGATTTGGAGTTGGCGCGAAAAACGAAACAGAAAAAAAGAACCCGCCAAAATCCAAACTGCATACTGACATCAAGTGAAAAATCGAGCGCCATGAGACGTGTCCTTCATGGCAACATTGCACAAATGGCACCGCCCGTGTCACTGCGACTGTGACTGAAGCATGAAAACGTCTTGAGAGCTCGCCTGAAGTTCCTGGCTTCGCCGATACACTGGCCAACGACTTAGGCGGCCGAGATGCCGCGGATGATGCCCTCCGCGGTGCCCACGAGGTTGACGGGTGACTTGCCGTCCGTGATGAGGTACCCGTTGAGTCCGAGCGCCTCGAGCATCTTGACCTGCGCGTCGGGACCGGCGCGCGCAAGCTCCACGAGCGTCTCCTTGCCCACGCTGGCGACCATCTGCTGGAACTTCTCGGCCTCGATCGACATGAGCTCGCGCTTCTTGCGCACCTCGATCTCGGCCAGCTGCGTGGCGTGGCCCACTTCCATCTCGTGCTCTTCCTTCACGCGCGCCATCTGCGCCTCGTGCGCGATCTTCTCCGCCTGCGCGCGCAGCTCGGCTTGCCGGACCTGGCCGTCGACCACGAGTGCATGTCAGTCATCGGCGCTTCATCGCAGCTGAAGTAACCACTCATCGATCACTTACCGCAGCGAGGCCTTCGATCTCCGCGGCTTGGGCGGTTGCGCGCGCTCGACCGACGGCGGCGCCCTCCTCTTCAAGAGCGCTACATTCGGCAGTCAACTGGACGAGGTTCTTGCGTGCTTCCTCCGCCTTGGACTGGTTTTCGAGCTGTTGCGTCAGCAGCAACCCCTTGGCCTCTTCGTCCTCCTTCATCGCCTGCGACTTGGCCCGCGCCTCCTGGGATTTGGTCGTGATCTCGATAGCAAGCTGCACCGACTTCTGCAGACTCTGGCGAGTGAGCTGGTCCACTGGCTCGGCGGACTGGATGTCCACGTTCGTGATGCAGAGGTTGTTGGCCGGGAACACGAGCGAGTCGCGCAGCTTGCCGCTCTCTTCGGCTCCGAAGATGGACGTCCGGATGATTTGAGCTACGACAAGGATCAACATCAGCAACCCTCACCCAGTTCGGATCCGCCTGCGAATGAATACCCGTCTCTCTCACTCACCACTGTGCTTGTGGAAGTGGTCGAAGGTTTGCACGGCAACGGCGCCTCGGATGCGCGAGGCGAGGGTCTTGCACGCGTCGCCAGTAAAGTCCTTGACGTTGAAAACCTTGGCCGCCTCCTTGTGGTCCTGTGTGTTCACCTTGAAGTGCCAGTTGTACGCAATTGTCAACGACAGACGCGCGTGGTCGGACGTCTCCACGATGATCTGCAGCATCAATACAAGTCGACAAGGGGAGGGGACAATGTTAAACCTCATGCTGTGCCACCCAACTCGGTGTTGAGTACCCACCTGGTCGCGCATGAAGTCTGGTCCGAGCTGGACGCACAGGGTTCGGATCACGTTGGGCTGCTTGGGAACGCCTCCCGACAATCGGAGCACCGTGAATTGCTCGTCGGGCTCCAACATGACCAGTGTCGGGCCGAACATGATCCGCGACGACTTGGTCTTGTAGTCGTACACTTGGATGCCAGCGTTGTGCGGCACCTCGAACGTAACCACACGCGTTGGGTCGCGCGCTCGACTCGATCGCTGGGGAGCCCATTGTCCGAGAGATGGCGCGTAGACCTGGCCGGACGCCGACGGGTCCGCAATATATGCCGAGCCGCTGCCCTGCGACGTCAAGAGCTCCTCGACCTCAGGTGGGAGGTACTTCTCCCACAACTCCTCGGTTGGCTGCAACATGTAGGTCTCGCCCTTGATGGAGCGCACCTGGCCGCTCTTCTTGTCGCGGACATATACTCCTGCACAGCACGAACAAAGCAACAGTTAGCTCGGTCTGTTGTTGGCTTGCTCCGTCCGTCAGTGTGTGCATGCATACCTTCGTTCGTGTCGAGCGGGATCGCCTTGCGAATCTCCAATACCTCGACTTGAATCGGCGGAATGTACTCGCGCGGCCCGTGAATCATCCAGCGCTCGCCAGCTTCGCGCTTTACAGTGGTCGAGGAAGATTCTGACTCCACCTTGTCCTTTGTCGCCTGGCGATCAACGAACGACTCGATCGCCTGGAGCAATACAGCCTCGTCCTCGCCGAGCACGTTGATGTCATTGATCTTGCCGTTCTCCAGCAGCTCGCCAGGTTGCAGGAAGAAGCTCGTCTCGCCCTGACGCAGCTCGCGAGTGCCTCGCTTCTGCACACCGTCGACCACAGGGTCGACGATGACGCAGTACTGGCGGTTCGTGAGCGTGATCGCGTCGACCGTCCCAACGATTGCCTCGTGCACATCCTGGACGTGGGTCTCCGCCGTCTCAGTCGTGATCAGCCACTCCTCGCCAGCGCGGCGCTTGATGTTGTACACGTCCGTGAAGGTCTGGAGTGCGCACAGATGCAGCGCCTTGTGAACCGTCAGCGTGTGCGCCTGCAGCGTCTCCTCGAGCACTTCATCGATCTGAGGCAGGTACGCGCCAGGCGTACGCACAAGCCACTCCTCTCCAGCCTCGCGGTCGATGCCGAGCGCGTCCGTGCACTTCTTCTCTGCCCGGAACTTGAGCGCCTGGTTTTTCTTGATCACGATTGCGTGCACCGTCGACAGCACTTCCTCCTCGACGCGCGGGATGTACGTCGCAGGTCCGAGGAAGAGCCACTTGTCGCCGGCGACGTAGTCATCGAACTTGCGCGTCGCGCGGATCACGAGCGCCGCGTCGGGCGGCACCACCAGCAGCTTCTTGACCTTGCCGACCTGCACCTCGCCCGGGTACAACGGGAACGGCTCTGCGAACTTGTCGAACACGCGGTACTCCATCTCTCCGTGCTGTAGTTTGGCCTGGTTGAACTTGTCGTGCACCACGCCCCCTAGAACATGGTGAACAAGAAGTGGTCAGTTGCCTTCCGGGAGTCAAGATACGCCCCAGTCGAGAGGTGTCTACCGTCGGGCGACCGCTGCACGGGGTTGTGGACCTCGACGTAGTGCTGCGCCGGCAGCACGATCATGTCCTGCACGTCCGTGAGCACGTGCTCGTGCTCCTGCCGCGTGTACGTGAGCGGGCCCGAGAGCACGCGCGACACGTTCGAGTTGGTGTCCAGCACGTGCACATACTTGTAGGGCGGCAATCGGATCACGCGCGGGCCACCGGCATCTGGAGAAGTAGGCATCGTGCTGGAAGGCGGAGAGAGGAGTGGGGGGAGGCGGCGGCGATCGACCTGCGGGGTTGTTGGCGGGTTGAGGACTGGCATGGTGTCGACAGCGACTGCAACTTGGAGGAGGGGAGGCAGGTGTACCCAAACTAGACTAGTGTGGTACACACTAGATGAAAGCGTTCTTCTGCACTTCAAGTGTCGCAGTGGGTGGGAAACCAGGATCAATTGGGTTGAAACGTCCTATTGTAGCGTGAATCATCGTTGCGAGCCTGAAGTAGCGTGCCGCGCAGCTGAAAATCCTGCGACAAGGATGCGCACAGTTGCCAAAATGTGTAGTCCACATGAATTTTATTACAAACACCAAGATTAGTCAGAGTGAAGGATCATTCTCGCGACTGATCGTCACTGCTCAGGTTGAAGCGGTCACGAGACACTCCAAAGCTCCTGGTGGTGCTTCGCAGGCTCCTCGTCCGCGCCCATGCCACTGAGATGCATCGAAGCTGGGGCTTGTAGCATTGCTGTGTCCCCCCACAGCTGAGCGAGCACCGCGACATGAGCGTCCAGACGGCTGGCGAGAGAATGAGAGAGAGAGAGAGAGCCGACCGGCTTGAGCATCCCGCGCGGCTGCGTCGACCCGATCCTTCCCGCGTTCGCCATCGTCATCTCCAAGCTGATGCTATGAGCAAGAGAAACGGCAACCTGCAGCAATTCCAAGGCTGGGCAGCAGCCCTTCGCGACATGACCGACGGTTGCTCACGCCAGCTCCTCGACCGTCAGCTCCGCTTGCGTGCTGCCCATGCTGCTTCTCTTCGCCGGACTTGAGTCCATGAACCGCTGCCACTGTGCTTCGTTGTAGATCAACCGCCTCTCGACCTCTTCCGTCTTCCGCTCCCCTTTCCTCTGAAACGCCTCCACGACGGTCGATGTATCGCGACTGGACCCTCCTTGCGGCTGTTCAACACGCCAGTCTTGCTGACACGATGCTGTTGCCGTCGCCACCGAAGCGGTGTCTTGCTGTCGCAGTTGCCGCCACCGTCCTTTATCCACTCGAACCCACCGATGACAGTCGCTCCCAATGTCCACCATCTCGGAATCCACCGCTCCAATTTCACCGAGAGTTGTTTTCAGTTCCACGCCCCGCGTTGCTGGCGCAGGAAAAGCGTGCACATCAACCGGAAGCACTCGCTTGTCGCGAGCACTACGAGATCGTCGCAGGGCCTTTGGTATCAACGAACTCAACGCTGAGGTCTTGGAACTAATCACCACCGCTGGTGCTGACTTCTTCCGGAAGGCGGCAATCTCATTGATCTCTTGCATTCTCTGTTTCTCTTGGAGTTCGTTCAGGAACCTCCGCCGATCCATCACTTGATAGCAGTGCAACACCGATGGTTAGTACCAAACAGAGATCCACAAAGACTCGATGCAGAGTGGCTGTGGCTTCTTACAAAGAGCTTGCTCCAGCTCGACCACCATGGCTTGATGCACAGGACTCGTCCCGCTCCGAGCGCGCGCGAGAGCCGACTGTTGCGTATACGAGTCCTGTCCCAGTGCAGATCAGTAAGGAGCTAAGGATCGAGGAGAATACCTGGAAGGCTTGCCTGGAGGACGGACGCGCGGTGGCGTAAAAGCAGCTGCAACATCTCCACGTGTTCATGCTGTACGGCCCAACGAAGAGCAGAAAGCCCTGCCTTGTCGATGCAGTCGGTTCGGGCACCTCGCTCGAGCAGAAACTGAGCCGCAGACAGCCGCTTCTTCCGGCACGCCGAAATGAGCGCGGTCTCCAGCTCCTGAGTGGTGAGGAGTTCAGCGTCTTTAGGAGAGATCGGCGACTTCAATGCAAGTGCTCCACGCACCCTTGTTGTTGCATTGATGTCGGCCTTGTAGCGCAGCAGCAACCGCAGGAGGACGGTGCTGCCCCGCTAGCCTCCATATTCGGGCGTGAGCTCGAATCTTCAGCATCCGTCCAACCGAGTTGGCTCACCTTGGCGGCGTATACGATCGGTGGCACGCCCTGAGCGTCACACGAGGGTCATTTGCTGCAGCAGTCCCCGCTGGACAGCATCGTTCACGTACTCGGTTGTCGCGAGCATTCACGTCATAGCAGTCCAGGTCGAGTAATGACCTGTGTGGGCGATGAGGAGCCAACAAGCAGTCGGTCAACATTTCAGGATCTGCCTGCGGCGTTGGCGAAGACTGGCAAGCACCAGATCAGCCACAGCTCATCCGGGTAGACGCGGGGTCTGTGCTGGTACTTTTGCATTTGCATGGCGAAAAGATGCAGTTCATAGTCAAAGTCCTCCTCGGTCGGGACTGCCGCCACTGCCTTCTTCTTCGACCCACGCGTCATCGATCCAGGCAACTTCGATGAGGTGGTGCAAGCCCTGAACGAAAGCCTCGACCATGCGCGGCGACTAAATTTAGTGTTGCAGCCTGCACGCGGCCCAATCGAATCATCATGTTTCTTGTGAATCCACAGGCTTGACTCTCTTGTCGACTGAAACCTCGATCAGTGTCGGTATCACTCGCGGGTTCGCTCGCGTTTGGCATCCGGCCCGCTGTCCCGCGTGGAGCTGCGGTGCGAGTCACTGCGCTCTCGCTTGCCCAGCGTCTCCTCCGCGGGCTTCTCGTCCTTGACAGCATCTTCCGTGACCGCCGAGGTCAGCTCGCTCTCAGCCGCTGCTGAGGCAGACGGCACGCCCTTCTTGCTCACTTTGATCCCAAGAATACCCTTGACGAGAGCGCCGGCGCCATCGACCGACAGGTTCAAGTGGTTCACGCTTGACCGCATGGCTGCGCGCATCGTGCGCCAGCAGTGCATCTCGTCCTTGTCGGGCCAGTAGTCCTCCTCAATGCCGTTTGCGGGGTCCCACGCCTCCGTGAAGCGCTCCATGTACGACGACAGCGGCACTCGAGTCGCTGCAAGGCACCATCACACGTCAGTGACACAAACATAGTCTTCCATCGCAGACACAGACGACGCACCGCGACTGTCGCCCTTGATCCGATTGAGGATATGCGCGGGCTGCGAGCTCTCCGAGAGGATTTGCTCAAGCAGCGGCGGCGTAACCAGCTTGCGCTTGGGCAGCGAGGGCGTTCCATCGGCCTCGCCCTCCGGCTCCTTGGGCGGGAACTTCTCATACGGCGGGCACTTGGCCATCTTCCACTTCATCCAGTTGCGCTCCCGCTCGAGCACCGACGCCACCATCTCGCTGAACCCCTCGCCGTCGGACGGTGTCTGCTTCAGCAGTGAGATCACGCGCTTCTGTAACTCTGACAGCTTGGACTTGGGCGTCGAGCTGCCCTGCGGGGCAGCCACCCGCGACAGGTCGTTGAACAGGATGAGGAACTGCGTGAGCACGCACTCGCGCAGGATCGGGTCGCGCAGCTGCAGGCGGAACAGGCGGCTGTTTGTGAGGTACTTGGGCTGGAAGAAGTGGTCGCCAGCCTCCGCTCCGCTGGTCCCAGCGGTAGGAGTAGCGCCCATCAGGTCCCGCGTGCGCTCCAAGTCGTCCGGCGAGAACGCGTTGCCCTCAAACGCGGCCAGGACAACGTTCAACTCGGCGAACTGCAGACGGAATTCATCAGCTCTTCATCGGCAACATCGGGAGCAGTGCGAGCGGGTAGGACGTACGAACTTCTCCCAATTGTCGGCGCTCTGCGTGGCCAAGTTGTGCTGCCGGAAGAATCGCTGCACACCCCAGAACGTGCGGTACAGGTTGTAGTCGATCGGCCCCGACTCGGCTTTGGAGCTCTTGTCGATCTGTCCTCATCATCGCCACGTCAGCCGCGTCTACAGCTGCAGGATTTGCCGTTGAGACTGTCCAGACTCTCTCGCTCACCTCAATACCAGGAGCCGCGCTGGCGTCCTTGTCCACGTCGGCTGCCTCCCCGGCGTCGAACGCGCTTTCGTCTTCGAATGCGGTCACGTTCGTCACGTTAGCCTGGTCGTTGCATCCACACATGCAAGCATCAGCGACGGCGAAAAGTCCGTCAATACCGCTGTCTGTCGCAGCGTCTCACCTTGCCCGTGAGGTTGACAGCAGAGCGCTCCGAGAGCGAGAAGGTAAAGGACAGGAAGACGAGGATCTTGCCGCAGAAGACGCTGTTGTGCGTCTTGGAGAGCCGTCGCAACAGCGCGTTGCACATGCGCAGCAGGCACAGCGACGCCTTGGTGGGTTTCCCCTTGGTGATGAAGTGCGGCGTGGTGAGCTTGTCCTTGCGTGCCTCGAGCAGGTCCCACAGCTTCTCGCACACGCTAATCGTCTGTCCCTCCATGAGGTCCTCGAGCACCTTGTACGGCGCGTTGTTGAAGAGGAACTGGCCCACGACGCCCTCGATGCACAGGTCCAGCAGCGCCGGCAGGCCGACGGACTCGGGCGTCGCGTCCGGCTCCGTCAGCAGCCGCCACGACAGGTCCTCCACGACCTTCTGCAGCGCCAGGTCCAGCACATTGTGCGCGAAGTCGTCGGACCGGGGCGTGTCCAGCGACCGCTTGACGCCCTTGAGCGTGGCCGCGTGCAGCTCGCCGAGGCGGGCGAGCGCGTCCGGCTGCTGGAACAGGTCGCCCAGCGCCGTCTGCGCGCATAAAGGGGGCCACAACGAGGGGGAAACGGCGTCAGAGGCGGGGAGCAGGGGGAAGAGCATGTGGACGGGCCTTCCACGTCGACAGGGAACGCCCTGGACCCGCGCAGGCGCCGGGAAGAGCACGCACCTCGGCCGACCGCTCGAGCTCCAGCGCCATGGTCGTTTTATCGATCAGGCTGGCCAAGACCAAGAACGAGATTGTACCCCCTCTCAAGGGGTTACCCATTCATGGGTTACGCAAGGGGGGTACAGTCTCATTTTTCGGTACGCTGTACCGTTGTCAGGATGCGGTGTGTGGGCCACACAAACGTATCCTGCGAAGCCGCAGCAGCGATCATGAAGCCACACGAAGAAGCATTCGTGACGGCCTCCAGTTTCTCGGGTCTGCGTCATGCTGGACGGTGATGGACGACGTGGGACCGGAGCCTTTGGGTGGAGAACGCAGAGTGCCGTCTCAGTGCGTGGTCCGTCCTCGGTGCGAGAGCCCATCCTGACGTTGAGCGCAGCGCTTCATTCAGGAGTCGCCGCGCCACCAAATTCGTCGTCGTCGGTGGCGAAGAATGGCATGGCGCATGGCAAACGATTGTGCACGTGAACTGGTTGGTCGCCTGGCCGGCCGGCGGCGGGATAGAGCCGTGAATGCCAGGGACGCCAGCTATCTGACCATGTCCGACTGCGTAGCTCAACGAGAGCCTCTAATGCACGTCCACGAGGTCTTCAAGAGCAAACCGGGCACCGCAACCCGGTCGATCCAAACGAGTCGCTGCGACAGTGAGTGCCTGCCTCCACCACGCAACCTGCGGGTTTGTTTGTCGTCGAGGGGAGGAGGGCAGAAAGACCGGGCGGTAGAGACGCCACCGGTGCTGGTTTGCTTCTCCGGCCTAGACGACCAGTGCGCACCCATTTGTTCCTCCGCGGGAAATGTTGCAGTGGATTTGTTGATGGTGGTGGTGGCGGCGGAGAGACGGCAAGCCACTTGGTGCAACGGCGACCACCACGGACATCATTGAGCGCTGTATTCGGCAACCCACGGTGAGGAAACGTGACGCGCATGGCTTCGCACTGGAAAAGCACAAAGTTCGTGGCCCATCCCTCGCGTCTGATTGGTTCAGCGCGCGCGTCACACGTGGTGACGTCGCTTCTCAGAATGATGGTTTTCGTGCTGGTCCGCGTCGCGTCGCCCTGTCCAGTCCCAGCCAAAATGTCCCGACTAGGTGCCCAGCACGATCCTTTTTGCGACGGGAACGCCGTGCTGGTCCGTTAGTTCGTCCTTCCAGTCGGGAAGGCCCGAGTGCTGGGCACCAAGCGAATCTCGCGCCGATCTTGGGCCTCATGTGGGTTCCTCATGAGGCCATGTGCCTGCGTAAATTTGCTGCGGCGCATGTGCACGTGAAACATCATACATCATGGGCGCCATCTGGCAGCCAGGATCCCGACGAGCCAATCATGCAGTCCTGGGCCTCAAGCGACCGATTGACTCGGCGCGACCAAGCCCAGGGAGGGGCGACGTCAATGTGCCGGCGCCGTGTTGCCTCCAAACGGTCGCGGCCACCCGCGCGACGTCATCGCTCCCCATCCTCCCATACAACGCCCAAGTCAGAGACAGGCCGCTCGCCAGGTCCGCCTCCCACTCCACTCCCCGAGACCAGATCGCTCCAACTTCGCAGCGGACATGGCGCCGGGCCATCCTTCCACACGCATGGCGGCCGGTCGCCCCGCCAATTCCCGATAACGGCGTGCCGGTCCCTCGTCACTCTCGCATTCGCCTCGGCCCGCGCACTCCGCGTCCTCCTTCTCGCCCCACCGCGTCCGCCATGGTCGAGCTCCAGAAGCAGTCGCTGGTTAAGCAGCCGGCGGGGCTCACGCCGCCGCCGCACACGTTGACGCTGTCGTACGGGTCGCTGGACGAGAAGAGCGCGGTGGAGGCGCACCTGCTGCCCAACTATGAGCCGAGCCCGCGCCGAGACGCCCGCCGCGTGTGGCAGTGGTACGTCAACATGGCGCTCATCAACTTCGTCGAGTTCGCGGCCGAGTCCTCGCGCGGCGTCGTGCTGGCCACGCTCTTCCTCTACACCAAGTCGCTGGGCGGCGACCTGGCCTTCATGGGCCTGCTCACCTCGCTCTTCTCGGTCGGCCGGCTCATCTCGTCCACCGTCTTCGGCTGGATGTGCGACCGCTACGCGTTCAAGTCGGTCTACCTCGTCTCGTCGGCCATCTGCCTCGTCGGCAACTGCATCTATATCCTTGCGGACCCGCATGTGACCAACAGCCTCACGGCGCTGGCATTCAGCCGCTTCCTCGTGGGCTTCGGCGCGGGCAACCGCAGCGTGTGCCGCGCGAACGTGGCCGCGATGACGACCATCAATCAGCGCCTGCGGTACCTGACGATCCTGGCGACTGTCGTGTTCCTCGGGTACGCGCTGACGCCGGGCCTCGGCAGTCTGGTGGCAGGCGCCGACTCCTTCGTCTTGGGCGTGCACTTCAACAAGTTCACCTGCCCGGGCTTGATCCTGGTGGTGCTCAACTTCTTGACGATCGTCGCCATGCTCGGGCTCTACGACGAGTCGATCAGCATCCGCGACGGCCCGCCGGACTCGCCGAACGAGCAGGCCAAGAAGAACCCGCTGAACGACCCGACGGCGCTGCCCGACCGCATCGTCAACATCGGCGCCATCGTCTTCATCGTTCTCAACTTCAACGCGCGCGGCATCCTCTCGGTCTTCGAGACGGTCAACATCCCGCTGTTCCTCCAAGTCACGGGCAGCGATCCTGCAAGCGTATCAGCTGTCATCGAGGCGTCCAACTTCCAGTTCTACCTCGGTCTGCTGGGTCTGCTGTCGTACTTCTCGATCGAGTACTTCCGGCACAGCATGTCGGACGTCAACTGGGTGCAGCTCGGCTTCGGTTTCCTCCTCGTCGGCAACGTCTTCCTC
>JAADYB010000715.1:0-14566 GCA_023338075.1 Phytopythium litorale | reverse complement strand
TCTTCAAGTCGATTCTCGAGGTGATCGATCCCCTGTCGCAGGAATGACGCCGCACGTAATTTTACGTTATTGTGCTCAAATACAAGTATGTTCAAAATGGTTTTGAATCATGAGTGATTGCTAAAACGAGAGTGTGGAACAAATTCACAAAACAAGGTTTACTCCAATTATCTCGTTTTCAAAATCTCGCCTGGTTTAGATATATCAAAATCGCTTTCGCACCGTGCTTTGTGGTCACATCTTTATTTTAGTTTCAATGGAAAGCTGCTGATCATCGCAATTATACAAACAAAATCCTGCTCACTAACGACTCGAACGTAACAAATTTGCCAAAATCACACCCTCTTTTATAAATGCCGAATCAAAGTTTAAAAAGTGAAGCAAAACAACCATATATTCGGTGGCGACTATATCGAGTATAACAGGTTCGTTGACTTTGGTTGACGAAGGCAGTGTGATCGATGGCCACGAATATTAGTTCTCTCACAGTTTCTTGATTTTTCAACTGAAATCCGATCCGGTGTGTTCGTGGTGTGGCACCATGTGGTACACCGTTCGCTTCCGGAATGATAGTCACGAGAACGCGGCGTCCACTTCAGGTGTGGTTTGCACACGCTTGATCCGGTTGTTGAAGATGTAGGTATACTCAGCGAAGAGGAAACAAACATACCCTGCGAAACCACATTCCCAGAATCTTTGATCGGAAACCTGTGACAATGTATATGCTGCCAGCACATCCATTTTGCCACGTCAACTGTGCCCTCTGCAGCATATCAAGCTTTGTAGTGGGTTTTGTATGCCATTCAGAATCCACCTGCTGAACCTGCACGACTTTATACAGGGGAGCGGGTAGGGGAAATAGCCGCAGATGATTGCTGAAACCACGAGCGCGTGGGTTCGTTCTCGCCCTCTAATCTAATACATTCCCTCGGTCCGTCGTTCCCCCCTCTCAAAATTGATCGTCCCCCCTGCCGCTCTTCCTCGCCCACGCCGCTCTTCCTCCTCGCCCGTGTTGTTTCCGGGGGCACCGAGCGAGAAAACCACAGTCGCGCCGCGGACCGCAGCCAGGACGCGCGGACAGACAACGAACGCGCCGGATCGCCCGGCCGCAGCGACCACCCGCCTCGCCCCGCTCCGCCCCGCCCCGCCCGGCCGGCCTCGCCCCACGCGTCGCTCCGTCCGAGGCCGAACGTTCTTTCCCCTTCCCCCCCCACCTGCGGCCCCCCCCTCCCCTCCGACGCGTGCGGCCGGTAAGTAATTTACGTGCATGGCGAGCAGCGCGCGCGCCATGGGCACGGGCGGCGAGCGCGGCGGCGACCGCCAGAGCATCAGCGCGCGCTTCGGCAAGGCCCGGCGCCGCGGCAACTCGCAGGAGGTGACGTACTCGTCGGGCTCTAGCCCTGGCGGCGGCGGCGGCCACGCGTTCGCCTCTGGGGGCGGCATGACGTCCCGCAACACGATCTCGGGCTTCGGCCCGGCGCGGTCGGCCGGGCACATGTCCAGCAGCGGCAGCAGCAACGGGCTGCTGCCGTCCCCTGCGCACGCGGGCGGGCTGCCGGTCCCGGGCAAGGACGAGGCGCCGGCGGCGTTCGTGTCGAGCAAGACGGGGTTCCTGACGAAGCGCGCCATGTCGTCCATGGACGCGTTCGCGAACTGGAAGGAGCGGTTCTTCGTGCTGGCCGAGGGCCACCTGTCGTACTACAAGCAGGGCGGCGGGTTCTTCAACACGGGCAAGGAGGACATCGTGCACCTCAAGGGCGAGCTGGCGCTCACGCCCGACTCGATCGTGCGCAAGTCGACCATCGACGACAAGGCCAACTGCTTCGAGGTCGTCACGCCCACCAAGAAGATGTTCGCGCAGGCCAGCACGGCGCGCGAGATGGAGGACTGGGTCAAGTCCATCCGCGCGCACATCCACGCGCTCAAGCGGCTGCCGCCCTCGGCCCTGCAGGCGCCGCCCAGCGCCTCGCAGCCGCGCGGCAGCTTCCAGGACGTCTCGCCGGTCTCGTACCTGGCGTCCAGCGGCGGTAAGGGCCTCGGGTCCAGCGGTGTCGGCTTCAACGGGAACGCCGGGAACGGCGAGGACTACTCGCGGCCGAGCCTGCTGGAGGACCACGAGATCGTGCGCGGCGCCGACAAGTCGTCCGACCCGAAGGACATGGTGATCAAGCAGTTGCTCGAGGAGAACCGCATGCTGCGCGAGCAGCTCGCGCTCAAGGACCAGGCCATCCACGAGCTCGAGCTGGGCGGGGCCGCGGCCGCGCGCGCCGCCGCCAGCGCGCTGAGTGCCCCGCCGGACGTGCCGGCGCCCGGCAAGACGCGCGCGACGGCGCCGCAGATGATCCTGGACCTGCGCGACGTCAAGAAGAAGCAGTTCCAGCTCTTCGACGCCGCCGAGGTCGGCAACTGGCACCTCATCGCCACGCTGCTGCGCGACAACGTCGTGGACGTGAACGGCGTCGGCATCAACCAGACGACGGCGCTGCACCTGGCCGCGCGGCTCAACCACCCGCGGGCCGTGCGCGAGCTGCTGGCGCACGGCGCCGACCCCACGGCGCGCACGGGCGACAGCTACACGGCGCTGCACCTGGCGGCGCGCGCTGGCAACGTGCAGTGCTGCGAGGAGCTGCTGGTGAACGGCAACGCCGACCCGAACGCGACGGACTACCAGGGCAACGGCGCCATCCACTTCTGCGCCGAGAACGGAGACATCCCGCTGGCCAAGCTGCTCATCTCGCGCGGCGCGCGCATCGACGCGCCGAACGCCAGCGGGTCGCTGCCCGTGCACCTGTCGCCGATCGGGCACCCGATCCGCGTGCTGCTGGGCAGCGGCGCCAACTTGGCAGCCACGAACCCGTCGCAGCCGCCGCCTGGCGCGTCCGGAAGCGGTGGATCCCGCGCCGAGAGCCGTGAGGGGAACGACACGCAGGTGGCGCACGTGGCGTTCAAGAACAAGTACCAGAAGGACCTGGCGCTCGGGCCGCGCGACTTTGAGTTCGTCAAGGTGCTCGGCCGCGGCGCGTTCGCCAAGGTGTACCTGGTGCGCGGCAAGGGCTCGAACCGCGACAAGTGGTACGCGCTCAAGGCGTACAACAAGCAGGCGATCGTGCAGAAGAACCAGGCGCAGTACATCCACACGGAGAAGGCGGCGCTGCAGGCGTGCTCGGACCACCCGTACATCGTGACGCTGTACTTTGCCTTCCAGTCGCAGGACCGGCTGTTCCTCGTCATGGACTACTGCGGCGGTGGCGACCTGCTGTCGGCGCTCACGCGCAAGAAGGCGTTCACGGAGCCCGAGGCGGCCTTCTACATTGGCGAGATCGCGCTGGCGCTGTCGCACCTGCACTCGAAGAACATTGTCTTCCGCGACCTCAAGCCCGAGAACGTCGTGATGGACCTCGAGGGCCACTGCCTGCTCACGGACTTTGGCATCTCGAAGGAGGGCATCAAGGACCACACGTCGGCCAACACGTTCTGCGGGTCGCCCATGTACTTGGCGCCCGAGATGCTCTCGCGCTCGGGCCACGGCTTCGCGCTCGACTGGTACAGCGTCGGCGCGCTGCTCTTCGAGCTGCTCACAGGCCTGCCGCCGTTCTACACGAACGACAAGAAGCAGCTCTTCCACAACATTCTGCGCGGCCACCTCGTCATCCCCGAGTACCTGTCGCCGCCGGCGCGCGACCTCATCCAGCGGCTGCTGGCGCGCGACCCCAAGCAGCGGCTGGGCTCGGGCCCGCGCGGGGACCGCGAGATCTTCGACCACCCCTTCTTCGCGGGCATTGACTGGGAGAAGATGAAGGCGCGGCAGCTGCAGCCGCCGTTCCGGCCCAAGGTGTCGCCCGACGCGTCCGGCATGCCGGACACGAGCAACTTCCCGCAGGCGTTCACGGACCAGGAGATCTCGGACATTGAGCGCGGCTTCGAGATGCTGGACCCGCACGCGCAGCAGGTGCAGCGGCCCACGGGCGCGGCGGCCGGTCCGGGCGCCACGGGCGGCTCGGGCGGCAAGGACGACAAGCGGCTCTTCAAGGACTTTGACTTCACGCCCGAGCTGCCGCTGGACCACGAGGCCAAGCAGTTCGAGCAGCTCGCGCTGCAGCAGAACAGCTTCAAGAACCTTCCGGCGCCCGCGCTGCTCGAGTCGGACGAGTACAGCATCTGAGGACGTGGTGGGTCCGCGTGGGCGTGAGGACCGGGCCGGACGAAGGGCCGGACGGAGGGATGCGGACGGCGGATGCGGACGGCGGATGCGGACGGCGGATGCGGACCGAGTGCGGACGTGGATGTGGACGCGGATGCGGACGCGAGTGTGTGCGTTTAGCAGGAGCGCGCAGGAGGAGGGCAGGAGAGCGCGAAATGTGTGTTTTTAACAGGCGGAACTGCATTGAAATGGAGCCTGTTTCGACTGCGGACAGCAAGAGCCGCCACTCGTCCGAGGCGGTGGATGGAGGCGGATGGAGATGGCGGCATGCAGGTTAAAAAAACGTCAAAAAGCTGGTGCTATTCCGGGGCCACACACTGACAGACACTGCGGACACCGGCGCGGCCGCACCCGGTCCGCATCCGCGGCCGGTAAACTACAGGACGTGGATGCCCCCGTTCTGCATAATGTCGCGCTGCCGCTGCTGGTTCTTGCGGTAGCTGACGAACACGGCGACGCCGGCGACGGCGGCGACGCCCACGACGATGACGCCGGCCATACCTGTGGCCGACACGCCGCTGGACGAGTCGCCCGACTGGTTGTTGGCCGACACGGCGGTCGAGTCGGTCGCGCTGCTCGTGCCCGAGCCCGAGGTCGTCGTTGTCGTCGTCGTCGTGGACGCCGTGGTCGTGCTCTCGGCCGTCGTGGCCGTGGATGACCCGGCCGTGGCTGTGGACGTGGAAGACCCAGACGTCGTGGCGGAGGTGCTGGTGCCCGAGCCCGACGCCTCGTTGGTGAACGTCGAGCCGCTGGCCGAGCTGGCCTTGACCGTCCCCGTCGACGCGCTGCCGTCCACGTCGTCGAACGTCGCCGTCGTGGACGTGGACGCGCTCGCCGAGCTGTCGGCGGACGGCGCTTTGGTTGTGGTCGTCGGCGTCTTAGTGGTCGCGGACGGCGTCTTGGTCGTCGCGGACGGCGCTTTGGTCGTGGTCGCCGGGGCCGCCGTGGTGGTCGTCGGCGCGGCGGTGGTCGTGGCCGGGGGTGCCGTCGTTCCGGACGCGACAGCGCGCGCGGCGTCCACGAGCACGGTCTGCATGTCGGAGACGTAGGTGGGGAAGACCTCGTAGGCCTCCTGTCCGGCCGGGATGGGGGCGATGGCGTCGTTGGCCGCGTCGCCCTCGACGATGCACAGGCCCGTGGACGACGTGGTGCCCGACGGGCAGTCGGTGCCCTGCTCCGCGTGGATGTACCAGGCCGAGGCGCCGTCGTTGCCCGCGGGCGAGAACTGGCACACGACGGTGGTCGAGCCCGAGCACGTGGCGGAGGCGCAGCCGACCGAGTACGTCTCGGCCCACACGGCCTGCGAGTAGGCGTTGTACACGCCGGTGCCGACGCCGTCGCCGCTCTCGCTCGGCGCGTCCAGCGTCGCGAGCGTCGACAGGGACGTGGACACGATCCACTCGTCCACGGCCTGGTCCACGAGCGAGAGGCTCGAGGTGTTCGCCGCCGTGGACGCCGAGAAGACGTTCACGCCCGCGGCCGTGGACGCCGAGCACGCGGCCGCCGTCGTGGCCGCCGTCGTGGCCAGCGCCGCGTCCCAGCCCATGCGCCGCATGTTGCCCGCGGACCAGGGCAGGCCCGTCATGCGGAAGTAGTTGAACCGGTCGATCCACAGCGCCTGGTCGTCCGCGGAGAAGACGCCGTCCGCGCGGACGGTGGCCATCGCCGCCGCCGCCAGGAGCAGCGCCGCCGTCGGGACGTGCATGCCTGCCTGTTGCCTGTAAATTACTGCGAAAGCTTCGCCTGCCCGCAAAAGCGCGTCTGGCAGGCGCAGACCGAGTCGGTGCGGCCGGTCCGCACCCCGGATGCGGACGGGATGGGGGTGACGGTCCGTCCCCTCATCCGCCACGGGAAGGCTGCGGACGGGAGGAAGGGAGCGGAAAGGCACCAAAAACCACCTGCACTTTAGCAGGCGCGACAGTGGTGGGACGGGATACAAAACGCGAGATGTCTGGAGAAGGCGCCGCGGAATCAGCTGCTGCAGGTGGCAGCAACAGCTGGAGCGGACGACTGGGCGGTGCAGCGCGGAAAGGAGGGGCGTCGGTGGTCAAACGAGCGGCTCAATCTTCTGAACCTTGGCATTAAACCTATTCAAGGAAGAATAGTGCTTTATCAATTAGCACCAAACTGGGTGTTTAAACCTTGTTAAACCTTTTTAAACCTGTATCTGGAGCGGCACGACGCGGCGAGGCGGAGTGCTTTCGGGGATCCCAGCTGCAACGAGTCAGGGCGACTCGCGCTGGCTCCTGACGCCAGGACGGTGCCGTGAGTGGTGCCTCTTCGCCACCGGCTCCGAACACTGAGGACACCGAACGCTCTGAGGCATACGTTTCCCAAGACAACTCGTCGACGATGCGCCTCGGGTGTCTCTCGACCTCACTGCAAGTGTTGGGGCACACAGTGGCTCCCGTCGCGGGTGAACGGGTGCAGGTGGCTCCGCGACTGGAGAGGCAGCCGGGGGCGGCGCGACCGCGAGGGGGCAGTCAATGTACACACCAACACGGACACACGACGCCCCACCGAGAGCAGAGCCGCCCCCGACGCAAGTCTGTACGTAAGTATCGGTACAATACGAACCCAGTCAACCCCTGCGGTCAACCACGTCGATGGTCACTGGTCCAGCGACTGGAAGCAAAAGCGCGCTCTGGTCCAAGCCGCGGCCCTGTGGCTGCGCTCGACGAACAAGAAGCGCCGCCTCCTTGTGTGCCTGTGTGTGTGTACTTAAGTGGGTCCACTGCCTTGACAGCGTCTTAGTTGCCCACCATCAGGCGGCGTCAACCATTTATGGTTGTCGCTTGGTCGTCGCGTTGCCTTTTGAAGCCGCCGTCGACCACCGAGCGTCTCTCCGACAAAGTACGAATGTCACCAAGTCGTACTTCTCCGAGCGTCAAGTGTGGATCCTTCCTCGCTCCTCGTACTTAGTCGAGTCCTCGCTCGAAGCGACACAATCCTCCCGATCCAAAGCGCGGCGGACACCTTGGAGGTCGCCCTGGAGGCGGCTCTGCTGCAGCCATGGCGTGCGGCCTGACGCCCGAGCTGGCGCGCATGCTGGGCAACATGGGTGCAGAGAAGGAGCGCGAGGCGGCGGCGGCCCGGCGTGCGCTGGAGGAGGCCACGCGCGCGCGCGAGCGCGTCGAGGAGCACTTCGCCATGTCCATGTCGTCGTCCTCGTCCTCTCCCCCGGCGGACGAGTACGACTGGACGCGCGCGTACGGCAAGTGGGCGGCGTGGGAGGACCCGGAGGAGCTGGCGCGGCGCGAGCAGGAGGCGCGGGAGCGCAGCGAGCGAGCGGCCAAGCAGGCGCACATGGGCGGCTGCGACCACGACCACTCGGCCGAGCAGCGGCTGATGGACATGAGCACGGCGGACAAGCAGCGCGCGTGCGACGACTTCCGGCGGCTGGGCAACGCCTTCTTCGCGCAGGGCCAGTTCCAGCGCGCGGCCTACCACTACCACCAGGCGCTCGTCTACTTCGAGTACATGTTCCCGGACACGGACGCCGAGACGCGCGCCATGGACGCGCTGCGCGCGCGCGTGCTGCTCAACATGGCCGCCTGCCGGCTCAAGACGCAGCACCTGGACGACGCCGTGCAGCACGCGGACCAGGCGCTCGAGCTGCAGCCGGACAGCGTGAAGGCGCTCTTCCGCCGCGCACAGGCGCGCCGCTTGCGCGACGAGTTCGAGCTCGCCGAGGCCGACTTGTCCCGCGCGATCGCGCTCGCCCAGGCGGCCGGGACCTCCAGCGAGCTGGCCGCACTCGCGCAGGAGAAGAAATTGCTGCACGCCAAGCGGCTCGCGTACAAGCTGCACAGCCGGCAGGTGTCCGCCGCCATGTTCCGAGGCGGCAAGAGCAGCGCCGGCGGCGGCAGGAAGCCCGCGCAAGCCGCGACGCTATCGCTGGACGCGCGCGTCATGGACCTGACGCTCTCCGGTGCCAGCGGCGGCGCAGACGACAGGGACACCGGCGAGCTGGCGTTCGAGAGCTGGCGGCCGAGCACGAGCGGCCTGGCGGCACTCGAGGCACTCGTGAAGCCCAAGCGGTCGCCGCAGTAGCACGGCGAGGCAATCTACAAACGGATCTTGATGGTTAACAAACGGCTTTGTGTCTATGAGTGGGGGAGTGGGGTGGCGGCGCGGGTCCGGACGGCCGGGGAGTTAGTCGTCGAACTTGTACGAGTTGGAGGCCATGGTGATGGCGCCGCACATGTACGTAGCGCGCTTCTTCTTGTTCTTCTCCTTGGTGAAGTCCTTGCCGCGCACCTTGACGAGGATGTTGTTGGCCTTGCTGCCCACACCCTCGCCGCTGAACGTCGCGTCGTAGCTGTTGTCGCGCAGCGAGTCGTGCACGATCTGCTGCGACCAGAACTCGCCATCCACGCGCTGGAATGGCGTGCCGCCCGACTTGCCGCCCTCGACCTTGGCCGGCTTGGCCACCTTCTTGGGCTTCCACTCGAGCGCGGCCTGCGCCGCCGCCTTCCGCCGCTCCTCCTCCTTCTTGAGCGCCTCCTCGTCGTCCTCGCTGTCGTCGTCCGAAGAGTCCGAAGACGAGTCCGAAGAGTCCGAAGACGAGTCCGAGTCGGAGGACGAAGAGTCCGTTGAGGACGCGTCCGACTCGGCCTTCTTGGCCTTCTTGGTCGGCGTCGCCTTGGCAGGCGCAGCGTCGGCCTTGCGCTTCTTGGACGCAGCGGCAGCCTTCGCCTTCTTGTCGTCCTCCTCCGAGTCCGACGATGACGAGTCCGACGACGACGAGTCCGTCTCGTCCTTCGTCACTTTCTTCGGTACCGGCTTGGCCGCGGCCGCGGGCTTCTTGGCGGCGGTCGGCGCCTTCGCCTTCTTCTTGTCCTCCTCCTCTTCGTCGCTGTGCTCATCGTCCGAGTCCGAGTCCGACGACGAAGAAGAAGACGAAGAAGCAGCAGCCGCGGGCTTGGCCTTGGCCGCGGCAGGCTTCTTGGCGGCGGGCTTCTTGGCGGCGGGCTTCTTGGCGGCGGGCTTCTTGGCCTCCTCCTCATCCGACGAGTCGTCCGACGAGTCGTCGCTCGAGTCGGACGACGACGAGGAAGACGCGTCCTTCTTGGCAGCAGCCACCGCCTTCGCCTTGCCGTTGGCCTTGGCAGGCGCCGCGGCCTTCTTGTCCACCGGCGCCGCCTTGGCCTGCTTCTTGACGGGCTTCTCCTCCTCCTCCTCCTCGGACGAAGACGAGGAGGACGACGAGGACGAGTCCGAGCTGCTGCTGGCCGCCTTCTTCTTGGTCTTGGCGCCGTCCACCACGGCCGTCGCGGGGATCTTGCTGCTCGGCTTGCTGTGCGTCAGGTAGAACCGGTAGACGGCGACCAGGTCGTCCTCCGGCACGAAGCTCTTGGCGCTCTGTGCATCCACAGCAACCGTTAAAGATCGACTCGCGGCTTCCCATCCACAACCCACTACGCGGTAATACAGCACGCAGCCGGCCACGCACCAGCTTGGCCTCCTTCTCGAGCGCCGCGGCCGCCTTCTTCATGCCCGCGCTCTGCAGCAGCGCGAGCACGAGCGGGAACACGTCGCTCGCGCTCACGGTCGCCGCCGCCTTCTTGGCCATCGCTGCTTGGGGACGGAGGAGGAGAGGGAGGGAGAAAAGACGCAGACGCTCACGGGACTGCAGAGGCCGAGCGGATTGGATGCAGCGCCCGGCGGGGAGCGGCAGCGGCGAGGGAGGAGCGCGAATGGCCGGCGGCGGAGCTCGAGGCCAATGGACGCAGCAAGTGATGGAGGCCAGTCGATGGACAGCGAATGCGTTCTCGCAGGTGTGAACCGCACGAGCGGATGTAACTCAAATATGTAATTAGTTGAGGAATGAGATTATAGAGTCAGTTGGGTAACGCTTGCTTTGTTTGGTTCCTTCAGATCCAGTGCTAACAGCACGACTCGGCAAGCATTTCGACACCAACGTCATGCTTGAGAGCTCGATGCAATCCCCACGACCGCCTTGATGCCAAGCCAGCTCGGTCAACAAGACACTCGCTCTGCCACTATCAACTTCCCACGCGAGTGGATGCACCGACACTCGAAAGCGACTCGAACGGCGTGGCTTCACACGCCAAGTCCCAGCACGAACCATGAAGATGAAGCAATCCCCTGGAGATGATCGACAACCGCTGGACCCCGGAACAGCCACAGATCAGAGGTGCTCGGGTTTTTGTCCAGGCGCTGCTTCGACGACCGACACATCCCCTGAAGAACCACCGCATACGTCTCGGCGTCCGCTTCCGCATGGTCGACGCTGCTCCGCGACGGTGGCAAGGCCTCCTTCATGCTCGTGCAGGTCAACCACATCTTGGCAACGACGGCAACTTTCCCGCAACTGCTGGCGCCAACCTGACTCCGGCAAGGTGTTCAACGAGCGAGAGCGACATGATTCGCCTCTACATGAACCTGCAGGCGTGCTACACGACCAATCAGTCGCAGTGCATCCTCGGGATAAACAGATCCGCCCCTCCTGGTTGCGCGGGAGCACGGCCGCCACTCGCCGGTCTAGCAAGATCCACCGCGCGTGTTCGGTCGGTTGTTTGGCCAGCTACACCAACTGGCACAAGCTCACGTTCCAGCCTCTCCACTCGGAGACCCGTGTGTCGAAGCGGTCTCGGTAGTCCCCGTCGACTGTCATGTTGACCAGCTCCCTCTTCTCTTCTGCGTCGCAGAGTCTCGACGACGGACCTTAGAGCAGCTCGAGGAAGCCCAGCACGGGACGAATTCGGCCGTCTAGCACACGCAACGCATCGACCGCTGTGTTCGGACACTTTTTGGCCGCCTTGTCCATTGCCAGTAGCAGGGAGATGCGAGCCATAACCTCATCGATGCCTCCGATGTCAGTGGCAGTCGCCGGCTTCAACATGAGGCACGAGGCTTGACATGGCCGTCCTCATTGCCAACCTTCTGGCCATTTTGCCGTCTTGCCATGGCGAGCTGGAGCCAAGGCTGCCAGTTCAGGACAACCAATTCGAGAGGAGGAAAGAGGCAACTTCAGGTGGGAGACCGCCGCTTCAGCCGCGACAGTTATCGGCAAGGGGTGTGCGTCTCCTGGGGCGAGCTCGCGACACTGCTGTCTGGCTGGTGACACTGACGATGGCGACGCGGCGGCGGTCGAGTCGGTATGACCGCGGCAAGGGCCAAGAAGAAGCTGTGCGCACGCTGCTCACACAGATCGTCGCGCATGCCGAGCGTCAGCGCGTTACCAAGCAGGTCGCGAGCGATAGGGCGAGTCGCTTCACGCCAGGGAGGGACGAACCGCCGCTGTCGCTTATCGAGCTCATCCAGGCGTCCGGCGCCGTGTTCGAGCGCTACGGTATCGGAGCGCCGGACGACGCCGTGTACCACCGCTACTTGCTGTCGCTGTCGATCGACCCGGAGCCGGACTGGCGCACCAAGCTCGCGGGCTTCCGCCTTGCGGACCAGCCTCGCGTTCGGCGCCTGTGTGCGATCGAGTCGGCCGTGTCGGCTCAGCTTGGGTCACACGGGACACGAGCTTCTCTGTCGACTGCGGCCTTGACCCATGACAAGCTGACGGCTTCGATACGTCACGACATGCACCGAGTGGATAGTGCGCGCGAGCAGAGACGACCGTCGCGCGACTCGATCAAGCCTCGAGTTGATATGTTCGGCGATGTCTTGTCACGGCGTGACTCGTTCAGGAGCAACCGAGTGCACACAAAGGAGCGGTCGCCTGGTGCGTCGATCCGACAAGTCTCTCCGACTTGGCGGTCATCTCCGCGCGTGGACGGAGCCAGCACGCGGTCACGGAGCTCGGACGACGAGGGGGCTGTGGCGCCGTCTCCTTTCGCTCGGCAGTTCTCAGTGGACCACCTGCTGACATTGCAGAGCAGCGCTGCTCGACCAGCGAGTAGCACGTCGACGCGTTCACGGCGTCTGCATGGCGATAAGGCGGACGATCTCGACGCCTCCGACCCGCGAAGCAAGCGCAGTGACAGCAGTCGTCGCGCTGCCGAGTTTGAGTCGGCCGTATCGGACGCCCAGCTCCTGTCGACGGTGTTTGAGAAGTGGAAGTCGACACGCCACCTTCGAAAGCTCGTGGAAATGCGCACGGACCAGGATGTCCGCATGCGGCGAGCGCTCATGCCAACTGGCGCGGCGGCGGCCATCTTCCGGTGGATTGTGCGAAGTCTTCCCGAGAAATACGCGGTCGCCGGTCACGCCGTATCCCGTGAGCTGTTCATCCCGGCAGCACTCGCGCGACGGATCAACGTGACCCAGAAGAGCAGCGTCAGCAACTTGTCAGCGCTCAACAAGTTTGCTCGCCGCGTTCTCCTGTCTCGCGTCAAAGACATCATCGCCGTGTGGAGTCGTCGAGCCGTCGCGACCGTCAAGCTTCGTCGCAAGTGCTTGGCCCGCCAGCGATCGGAGGCGCTCGAGACCGCCTTCCAGTGCATTTTGCAGTGGCGATTGTTCGCCGAGACGCGCAAGTGTCTAGTCGAGCGAGCCAACTGGATCTCTCTCCGGTGCGGCCGCCGCCTTCTTCGCGAGACCATCTCGCGCTGGCGGCTGCTCTGGCACGAGCGCGAGCGAGAGGCTTCTGCATCGGAGGGTTATGCACTGAAGCGAGCGATGTATTGTTGGGGAAAGTGGCGCCGACTTGTCCAAGAGCACCGCCACATCCGCGGCGTTCAAGCAGGACTCGCTAGCAGGCGAGCTATCACGAGATGGAGGCTGTACACTCGTGTCCAAGGGTTCGCTCACGACCAACTGCTGGCTGCGGACGGACACTTCCGCTCTCTGCTGCTGGCTCACGGATGGGGGCACCTCAAGAAGCACTTGATCACTGCGCAAACGCGTCGATTCAAAGTAGATTGGGGTCGCGAGGCTCGCTCTCGACGGTGCAAGCGCGCAGTGCTTCGCGGATGGAGACAAGTTTTGGAGACGAAGTATCAGACGGACGAGCTGCTTGCCAAGTTCGTCAAGTGGCGGCGTCTTCGTCTTCTCCGCAGGTGGCTAGCAGCGTGGACGGACTGGGTGGACACACGACTCGCCGTGGCGGAGAAACTCGAAGGAGCAGCACAATTGCGACGGTCAAGACTGCTAACTGTCGTGATTCACGGATGGCAGCTTCACCACGAGAGTGCGATGCGGTTGGACTCTCACAGAGTGGAGCAGATACGAGCGAGCGCGCGGAGACGCATCTGGCGGAGGTGGAGACGGCTCGCGGCTGTACGCCTTGTTGTGCTGACCTTGCGCCGCGACTACACCAGACACGTCTTGAATGAGCACCTGAGTCGGTGGAGAGCATTCAGCAACAGTGCGAGCTTGCTGCGTCTTGCTCTTTCAGCTGCGCATCGCCATCGCGAGTGTCACTTGCTAGCCCGCTGCTGGCGGGCTCTCGTGCTGCACATGGAAGGCCAGCGCAGCAAGAAACAGGCAGCGTTGCGGTTCCTCCAGCACCGACGCGTCACCAGCGAACACGCTGCATTCCGTCAGTGGTCTGCAGTGCTCAACCTTGCTCGCAGTCGTCGCACTCAAGCGAATCATGTGCGGGTTGCGATCCGTCAAGCGTCTTTGATGCGCCGAGTGTGGTTCGTGTGGCGCAAGGGATTCCGACTCGCACGGCTTGGACAGCTTGCCGCCAAGAACTTGGACTCGTACCGCAAAGCGCACATGTTTCGTGTCTGGAAACACGTTGTTGGGCGGAAGAAGGACGACCGAAACCTGTGTGCTCATGCCGTGCAGCGAATGGGTTTGTCGCGCACAGCCTCGAGCTTCTACCGCTGGAAAATGCACGCGCTCAAGATGCGACGAACGCGTGAGAGCGTCCGTGTCGTCACTCGGTTGTCTTGTGAGAACTGTGCTCGTCGCTGCTGGATGATCTGGCGCGCGGCACACTCCAAGACGCAAAAGCAGAAGCAGCAAATGGTGAGCGTCATGAACAAGTGGAAGTCTCAACGGATGCACGCGAGTTTCCTCTGCTGGAAGACGCGCTGGTCGCTCCGCAAGCGCCACCGCCATGTGCTGCAGAAAGCACAACTGCTGTCGACGGAGCGAGTGATGGAGATCCACTTCCAAGCTTGGACGAAGTCGTGGAAGTTGCGTGCCAAGGCCAAAATCGATCTTGCAAGCGCGACGACGCATCTCGAGCGATGGAAGCTAGCCCGTGTGCTCCAGCGGTGGCGAGAAAAGCTAGCTGTGACTCGAGTCGAGGGGGGTCAGCTTAGGGAAGCACTAGCTCACTGGCAGCACCTCGGGCTGGCCGCTCCGTTCCGTCGATGGGTGGCTTTCACGAAGACATGCAAACTCCAGAAGACCCAGCTAGCAGTCGTAGCGACGTTTTCCCACCGAGGGTTGGTGCGAACGCACTTTTCCAACTGGAAGACGTGGACTCGGCGC
>JAADYB010000714.1:0-14574 GCA_023338075.1 Phytopythium litorale | reverse complement strand
GAACCTGGTGGCGAAGAAGCTCGGGTTCCCGGGTCTGCTGCGCGCGTCGGACAAGACGATCCAGGTGGGCGAGTTCCTGCAGCGCGCGGTGGTGACGATGGAGATGCAGCGCACGAGCCGCCGACAGACGCGCCAGGCGAGTTCCGTCTGATGGGTCCAAGGAATGATTGGAACACCTGTCAGGCAGTCAGGAGTGTTGAGGTTGTTGTCTGCCAGCACTGAGCCTCTCGAGCAATGTCGTTGCTCTCTCTCTTTCTCACTTGATGGATTGGCTTGCGTCGCGAGTCCTGAGCCTGGTGACGACGGCTGCATTCGTCCATTGGGTGACGGCGCACACGGTGAGTGGCACGGACACGTCACGCTCGCTTGGCGGGAAGCGTCCTCCAGATTTCTGGCGACAGCGGGATGGATTTGATGCAACTTCCACGTTCAGAACTAGGCGTATTTCCGAAGCATGTCTGTATCCTAGAGCTAGATCTTATTCTGCCTCGATGTCGATATATTTGGTGTTAGAAAAAAAACAATTTGTCCCCATTTTTTGCACAGCAGGGATTTGTGTACAACAAGGCATGTTTGCCTAGATTTGCGAATCCACCAACTTCAAATGGTCCAACGAACTTGAAGCATCCAATCCCCTTCACTCGTTCCCGCTCGCCAACGGTGGCTCTCCATTCTCGAGTTGGAGCGTGCGCGAGCAGAGCAGAGCGGGCGGAAGCAACTGCCACGAGCGAATGAGCGCGCGCGGAGGTCGCGGCCGTGGCAAATCAGCCGGTGGCCGCGGTTTCGGCCAGGGAGCACAAGGCGGCGGTCGAGGCAACGGGTATGGCGGCGGTGGCGGTCGAGGGGGAAACTGGATCAGCGGGGGAGGTGGCGGTCGAGGCGGCAACTGGAACAACGGGGGAGGTGGCGGTCGAGGCGGCAACCGAAATAGCCGGGGAGGTGGTCGCGGTGGGGGCCAGAACAATGGTGGGGTCGGGAGCTGGAACAGCGGCGAACGAGGTCAGGGAGGAAGCTGGAACGGCGGCGGCCGCGGAGCCAATTACGCTCAGCAACAACAACCAACGCCACCGCTGGGGTCGATGCAGCGCGCGATCGCGGCCAGCACTACCAACGTGAAGTTCGTGCGCTCGGTGCTGCGGCCGGCGAGCAACCAGCAGCTAGAGATGCTAATCGGGAGTGCGGAGCGCCAGTGGCAGCAGTGCTGGGACGCAGTAAGCTCGCTGCCGCCTGATGCAGTGCGCATTCTGCTGTCGGCCTTGGCGCGGCTTCCGTTCTCGGCCGCGGTCAACCCGCCGCCCTTGTCAGCGTGCAGTCAAGGCATCACGACGCTGCTCCAGAAGCGAGGGAACTCGGCCTCTGATCCAGACGACACTTCCCTGGACGGGAACAATGCAGAGCTGGAAGACGCGGAGTTGGTGGAGCGCCTAGTCAAGCGGCTGCTCAAGTTTTCCTGGAATATGCAGGCAGAAGACGTCAAGGTGAAGCTGGAGGACATGATTGGAGCCGCCATTGGACACCTCAAGCTGTCGCTACCGGAGCACCGGAATGCCATGACCCGGCTGATGAGCTTGATGAACGAGCTAGAGAAGCCGTGGATGATCAAGGTAACGGTGGTTGCCGCTAGTGACGCGTCTTTAAAGAGCAGCAAATCGGCCGAGGTGACGGCGCAGGACTGGAGAGAACCTACGGTCGGGTGGCTCGCCAACTACAAGCACTTCCAGCCCATGCTTCTGCCCAAGATGCGCGAGGGCCGTGAGACTGACGGTCGCGTGTTCGCTTCCCCTGAGGAGTACTTTACGACGATCCTGAAGCTGTGGATCGGCATGACGTTCATCGAGGGAAACAACGCGCTGCTACCGCATTGTACGGCCAAATCCAACGACAAGACGTGTGATCAGCCGCTGTGGCCGCTTCCGAGACACGACCACTCGGTTTCGTGCCGCAACCCACAGTGCGGCAGGGCTGCTACATTTGTATGCGCGAATCGATACCACCACATCGGCTACTGCTCGAGATGTGCGGCGCAGCTTCAGCAAAGACTGTGTGGACCGCCATCCAATCGCGCGTCCACACACATTTACGACGGCGCAGTCGCAAGCATTCGCCACGATGGCACGATCACGCTCGAGCAAGTCAAGTCGCGTCGGCCGCCGTTGAAGGAGATCCACTGGCGCACGACGAAGCGATTGGCCTCGCCCAACTTGGTAGGTATCGTGCCCATTGCGAGTCGGGAGGCGTCGTTGAGAGACAGCGATGAGGTGTACTGGGGGCAGATCGTCTTCCAAGGCCAGAGCTTTGACGAGTACAAGGCACGCGAGCGAGGTCGCATGACGTTCCGGCTGTTGGAGTACCGCGACGAGCCGGGGAATGCACTGATGTCCAAGAATCCTCGTCCAGGGGACGCAGTGGTGGTGATCGACTGTCAGACGTTCGTCCCAGAGTTCATTCCCGTGCTGAAGGCGCTGGAGATGCAGAGCCGGATGCCTGTGCCTTTCAAGAACGGCGCGTTGCTGAATTTGTGTGAGAACGCTGACGGGTACGGGTCTGATGGACGCGGACGAAACGAGTACGACTCTGACGAGGATAGCATCGACGATGTCCTTGAAGACGTCATCGATATGACGTCGCGGTACAGCTCCGTGGATGAGTTGGTGCGCCGAATGGTGCATCTGAGCGCACTCGCACCCGTCATTGACATCCGTCGCGACTCGGGGCTTCGTGGTCGACTGGAACACTCCTTGATGGCACTCGTCCGGTCGGCAACTCTGGACGGAGGACAGCTCACGAGCTTCGTGGAGGCACTGATGCACCCAGTGCACTGCACGCAAGGTCCCCCGGGCACCGGCAAGTCGTATTTGGGCGTCGTGATCGTGCGCGCGCTGCTGGTGATCCGAGACCTGTGGAAGTTGAAAAGCCGGGAGATCGGCGATCCTCCAATCCTCGTCCTCTCGTACAAGAACCACGCGATCGACGAGTTTTTGCTCGACTTGCTGCACTCGGAGCCAGCGCTGAACCACAATCGGATGCGGTCCGGACGCTACGGAGGTAATTCGTTTCAGCGATTGATTCGGATCGGTGGCGGCTGCAATGAGCAGGAACTGGCGCCGTACGCCGAGCGTAATACTGCGCACTACGACCCGGCGGTACGAGCAGTCTCAGACGAGATCGACGCGGACCAGAGTCTTTTGGAGGACTGGCAGCAGCTGCGAGACACCTTTCTTCCTATCTTGGAAACCCATGGGGAGTTGTTTGCGTCGCCTGCAGGGCTACCAATCACGAGCGAGCTCCGCAAGAGCGTCACGAAAGTAGTTCCCGTTGTGTCGAGTGCAGTCGCAAGGCTGCTGAAGATCCGATCATTGGTGAAGCGATGCAACGAAGCTGCTGGTTCGGACGCAGAGGATGGTTCGGATGCAGAAGACGCTTCAGCTGATGGGTCGAAACACTCGGGCGATGAGTTGAGCCGACAGGACCGCGTCGACCAGCTTCAAGATGCTTTACTCGAGCCGCACGCGTTGACAAACAACTCCTTCAAGATGCTTTTCAACGGCATCCGGCACTACGACACGAGCATGGACGCATCCGAAGTGCTGTACCAATGGCTGATTGGCTTCCACCCGCTCCCACCGTGCGGATTGGATTCGTGTCTTAGCGTCTGCCGCGAGGGCTCCCGCTTCTGCCACGAGCATGCGTGCGCCTACAGTGTGGATGGGACGATCTGTGGTGACGAAGTCGTGAAGGACCGGCCGTTTTGTGCCGCACACAACTGTTCAAGTGAGTTCTGCAAGGCGGCCAAGATGATTGAAAGCCGCTTCTGCGAGGAGCACTCGTGCACGTTTGTGCTGCAAGACCGGTTGTGCTGCGACGAGACGGTTCGCAAGCGGCTGTACTGTCAGCTGCACCTGTGCGCAGCCGAGAAGTGCAAGGACCCAAAGATTGACGACCTGCAGAGCTTTTGCGCTGAGCACGCGTGCTTTGTGTGTGTGCGAGATGGGAAAGTTGCGCTTTTGGCCGAGGATTTGCCGCCTCGCAATGCGTGCGAGTCGCACCCGTTGTGTTGGGGCATGAACGGCACGGAGATGTGCCTCCAGCTCGCTCTTCCGGGTCAGTCATACTGCACAGACCACGAGGAAGTGCTGTACTGCAAGTGGGCGGCGGGCAAAGGGAAGAAGTGCTCGGATATCGCGACGGAAGGGCAGTACTGTCACGAGCACAACAAACTCGTCGTGTCGAAGATCCAGGAGGTATCGGCTGAGAAGAACAGCACACAGTGCGTCGCGTTGACCAAGAAGGGGCGTCAATGCCGCGGCAAGAGGCTGCCGGGAGCGGATGTGTGTGTCGCTCACACCGGAAAAGGGTGGTCACGCGTGACGGTTTCTCCAACAGTACCTCCACCGCCTCCCTCTGTGTCAACTCCGAAGCCAGATCAAAGCAGTGAGTTCGTTCGGTCAGACGCACTCGAGGCTGCGTCAGATGAGAATGTCGCTGGTCACTCGCCGGTTGTTGACGATGAAACTGCAGACAACTCGACAAGCGAAGCCGAAGAGAAGCTGGTTGAAGTGAAAGCAACGAATGATGCTGCTGCAGAGAAGAAGGCGTCTAGCGAAGCTGACTCGAACGAGGACAAGGTAGACCCAAGCGACGAAGTGTGGTCGTGGGCTTCCGACAGCGAAGCGGACTTTGCGGTTGACGGCGCGAACTACGACAACAATGACGAGGTGGAGGAGTCGGAGCATTTGCAGCACCTGCGTGAAGTGTACGAGGTCGAAGAGGCCGAGGTGCCATCGTCCGAGTCGGAGTCTGATGATGAAGAGGAGGAGGGCAAAGAAGATGGTCAGCGAGAATCTCCTACCATCGAGACGCGTTGCGATATTGTTCTTCCCCGAGACTGGCACTGGGAGATGACGCTGTTGGACCGATGGCGTGTCATTATGGGCACAATCGACACGTGGGGCGATGTCAATGGCTTTGTCCAAGCTTTGATCGCAGAGGATATCAAGTTCTTGAAACACAAGCTGCACCAAGAGACGCTGCGAGCGAGCGCACGGGTGTATGAGGGCAAGTCGATCATCGGCGGCACCATCACTGGCTGCGTCGCGCGCTTGGAGGCCATCAGAATGACCAATCCATTCGCTGTGCTAGTCGAAGAAGCCTCGGAAGTCATGGAGCCGCTCTTGTTTTCGTGCTTCAGCTCGTCAACGGTCAAGCTGGAAATGATCGGCGACCACTTGCAGCTGCAGCCGTCGGTGATGAACCGAATCGACTTTGAGCGCGTCAACAAGATCAACATTTCGATGTTTGAGCGGCTGATTTGCGCGCCGCCCGGAAGTGCGGCCCCGTCGTCGGTGCTGTCCATCCAGCGACGAATGCGCAAGAACATTTGCGACCTGACTCGCGGGTTCTACAGCGAGATCACGACGATCGAAGACCACGCCGTGTGTCGGACCAAGGTGATCGGAGATGCGGACAAGAAGGGTCCGCGGTCACCACTATTGCAGCTGTGCGAGGGCAAAGGGCGTGAGGTGCCAGGCGTCTTGCCTCACGTGTTCTTTTGGACGCATCGAGGCGCCGAACAGCGTGCGACCGTCGGGTTATCCCGAATCAACACGGTGGAAGCGCACATGGCATGCAGCTTGGTCAAGTTTCTCGTCCACTGCGGCGTCCCACCGAAGTCGATTGCGGTGTTGACTCCGTACAAAGGACAGCTCATGCTCATTCGCAAGCTGATGATGAACGAGTACAAGCTAATTGCTCGGGTGAACGACCAAGGAGGGCAGCGCATCGTTCCGGCGTGCACTGTGTCGACCGTCGACCGTTTTCAAGGCGACGAAGCAGATGTGGTGCTCATTTCGCTCGTGATCGACGGCAAGTCGCGTACGCCGTTCGTGAAGCTGCAAAACCGCATGATTGTGCTACTGAGTCGTGCGCGGCTCGGCATGTACATTATGGGCAACAAGGACTACTTCGGCGAGACGCGCCACTGGCAACTGACTCTCGATACGCTCGAGCAAGGTGCCGAGTCGGACAACGATGGCACCAAGACAGAGTGTGATGCTTTCCATGGGCGTCGCATTGGATCAGCTCTGCCGATTTGCTGTCCGATGCATCGAAGCAGCACGGCATCGGCATCGAGTAACAAGGAGCTGAAGCTTGGTTTCTGCTCGGTCATGTGTACGGAGGCGCTCAAGTGCTCGCATCCGTGTGCGATGCGGTGTCACTACCCAAAGCACGACAGTCACAACGAGCACTGCGTGGTTATGGTCGACTCGCCGTGCCCGCGTCACCCGCGCGAGCTGACGTGCGAAAGCGTCACGAGCAGCACCAGAGTGTTCCCTATTGGGACAGCGCTGACGCGGTATCAGTGTCCAGTGAAGATGGATGTGACGAGACCGTGTGGTCACTCGATCAAGATGAAGTGCCACGCGTATCGAGACATTGAGACGAAGCGGACCGGGTGGCCATCGTGCACGTTGCCAGCGATCTCGCCATTTGTTTACCCGGTGTGCAAGCACGTGTTGGTGTGTTCGTGCGCAGATTTCGAGCGGTACTTGAGCGGCAGTGCTCCTCTGTGTGTGGAGAAAGGCGAGTACTCTCCGCCTTGCGAGCATTCGGTGACGCTGCCGTGCCACATGCGGCAAGAACATGAAGCTGGTACTCGACTGTACGTGTGCAAGCAGAAGGTGTCGGTCGAGCTTCCGCGTTGCGGTCACCCGGTGACGGTGCAATGTCCGATCGCGATGCAGTTTGCGACGTGGGAGGGACAGCATTGCTTGCCGAAGGGCGTCGTTACGGAAGGGAAGAGGTATGGGCCGAAGGACTACTCATGCAAGCAACTGGTCAAGTTTGTGCGCAAGTGTGGGCATGTCGAACGCGTGACGTGCGAGCGAGCGTTTGAGCTGGCTTCCAACTCGTCGCGGTGCCTTGAGGACGTGACGCTCGTTAACCCAGAGTGTGGGCATGAGTGTGTGGTGAAGTGCTTTGAGCGAGGTGTCGTCGATGTCAGCACGACCCAGTCCGGCATTGTTTTCGGCGCGGTGACCACTTTACTCTCGGCGACAGGAGTTATGGCGGCACCTGCCACCGTCACTCCCATATCAATCGTGAAGGAAAACGATTCAAGCAACTACCTTGACTTCGGGCTGAAGCTGCAGTGCTCAAAGGAGGTGACATTGGAACGTGCGTGCGGCCACGAGCAGAGGATGAAGTGCAGCGACGCGCGGCGGATCACTACAGTGTGCGCAGAGGTCGTGGCGGCGAACTTGCCATCGTGCGGTCACTTCGTTCGAATTCCGTGCAATCTGCTGCCCGAATTGAGCCGATGGCAGCCGTGGGGAGCACCAAGGCATCTTGACGCAAATCAACAGCAGGCGATTGACCGGTTGCAGCAGGATAGCGTTTTGTCGGACGATTGCCCGGTGCCTTTGCCGCTCCCGCAGCGTTTCAAGCAGCATGTGAACGTGTGTCGAGCACCAGTCCGATTCTGGCGGCGTGGAATGTGTGGTCACGAGGTTGAACTCAAGTGCGAGGCAGCATTCCGAGTCCTTGATGGCTCGGACAAGCTGCCCAACTGCGTCGTGCGCGTTCAGAAGACGTTGGAGTGCGGCCACGACCTGGTTGTGGATTGCTTCAAGCAGTCAGAGCGCCATCGTTGCGACCAAGTTGTCGAGTGCCCGTGCTGGAACGCCGATGTGTGCGGCAACACGGTCACGACGAAGTGCAGCGCGTGCTCGAGCAACCGAGTTGTGTGCGACGGGAAGACCGAGTGGACATGCGCGAACAACCATTCGTTCACATTGGCACTTTGTACGAAAGGAACTCCGTCGGATTGCCCGAAGTGCTCGAAGGCAAGCCTCGATCAAAAGATCGCGGTCCTGAAGACCTGGCAGGAGCACCCACCTGATCACCTGGATTCTATGCAGTCCGACTCGCAGTTGTTTGCGAACGTGAAGGATGTGTCGCCAGTTGAAGTGACTCGGGACAACCAACAGCTGTTCCTCGGACGCAAACTGAAGCTGCTGGCGCGATTCCAAGGCACCCTCGACCCTTCCAAGCCGTGGAAGCAAGCGCTATTTGAGCCGCAAAGCGTGCTCTGCTTCTTCGAGCTGGGAAAGAAAAAGGCTGGGGTGAGCTTGGAGAAGTTTGACCCACGGCAACTCAGCAACGCACAGTCAATGAATGGCGTTGAGGTCTTCGAGGCGACACAGGAGAACATCAACCGAGTGTGTGGCGCAAACAAGAGCACGACACTCGTTGTGGCGCGACTGTCCACCTTGATGATCCTGTTCGATCCAGTCGACATTCCTCGCAACAAGGGCCGGAGTCAAAAGCACCATGCGAGCATGCAGTCGTGGGTTGCGTCGCAACAGAAGCACGGGTTCGATTGTGTGTACCGTAGCGTCGCAAGTGGTGTGGGCGGGACGCTGACGATTTGGCAGCCGTTCGCGATCTACCCGACGCATCGCGTCGAGCTGACGGCAGCGAACCGCTCGGCGTTCGTCTCACAGCTTCCAGCGACGAGCCAGCTGCGTCCGCCAAAGCCGATTACTTTCGCACTGCCTGGTGGCTCAGTGAGTGAGGCGACGAGTGAAGAGAAGGCTGCTGCGTCGGTCGCTGATGCTCAGCTGTCGGACGCTGATCGCAGTATGCTGCGGCGACTTGCGGCATCGCTGAGTCCGTTGTACGAGAAACTGGTCGTTCGATATCCGTGGGACGGCAAAGCGCTAGTTGTTGGCGAGGCTCAAGTGCCGTCCAAGGTGGAGAAGATGCTCATGTCCAAGCTCAACTTTGTGCCTGCTGAGATGGTCGGAAGCAGCGCGACAGCAAGTCGAAAACCACTTGGTGGTGTTAGCTACCTCAAGAACGTGATGAAGAACGTTTCGCTGTCCGACGCGGACTTGTTCTTGGCGCTGGAGTTGCTGGCCGTACGCAAGCAAGATGCATCGGATGCGCGAGCCAAGCTCGAAGCGTATGTGACTTCTTGCAGCAATTCTAACAAGCTGGCCCACCCGCTAGTCATCTTGGCAATTGTTCGCCTGGACAGCCACAAGGGCACCAGCAACTCGAGTGCAGAGGCCGAGCGGAAGCTGCTGGAGTTGTTCTGTCGTTTGTATCCCGATGCAAAGACACAGTGGCTCAGCAAGGTCGAGGCGGCGCTTGTTGATCGCAGCAACAACGGTGGTGGTGTCGGAACTGGATCGTCGATGGGTCTTGGTGCGGGCTTCTCGAGCGCTGAGGAGAAGTGGCAAGCGATGAAAGAGGAGCACGGATTCCGATCTGAAGCAATGGATGAGCTCTTGAAGCTCGTGGGTCTCCGCAAAGTCAAGATGGACGCTGTTGAGCTGTTCAGGAGAGCCATTGCATTTCAGCACATCCCTGCGGCCAAGCGGAAGAAGAACGCGATGGGGTTCAACTACTGCTTCCTCGGGAACCCAGGCACGGGCAAAACGACGGTCGCTCGGCTGTTCGCTCGTATCCTCCAGGACTCTAGCGTCCGTCCGAAGAACACGTTCGTTGAGTGCACGGCGCAGAAGCTCAAGGATGACGGCGCCGATGCGTTCCGGAAGAAGATCCAGCAAGCCATGGGCGGCGTCCTCTTCATCGACGAAGCGTACGAGTTGGATCCCGCTGGTGATTTCAAGGGAAAGCCCATTGTCGCAGAGCTGCTGACGGTATCGGAAGACAAGCGCGACGAGCTGTCGATCATCTTGGCGGGTTACGAGGACGACATCCAGAAGAAGCTGTACGCCTACAACGACGGGTTGTCCTCGCGCTTCACTGATGTGACGTTTGAGGACTTTGACGCGAAGGAGCTCGAGGCTGTGTGGAATGGGCTTGCTGAGGACCGCGGCTGGAAATTCGAGCCCCAGAGCGCGAAGGTGGCGTGTCGTCGACTGGCGAAGGCGTCGGGTCGCAAAGGGTTCGGCAACGCTCGCGCGGTGCGCAACCTGTTCGATAAGGCGGTCAAGTCCGCGATGGCGCGCGACGACTTTGGCAGGGATATGAAGTTCACGACGGTGGATTTGATCGGTGAACGGCCTTCACGCAACCCGAAGCTGCGAGCGGTGCTCGACGAAGTGAACGAGCGCATTGGCTGGGGACGGATCAAGGAGGAGCTGGCCAAGCTTGTGCGTATCAGCGACGAGAACTACGAGCGCGAGCTGCAGGGCATCGTCACGGTGCCTTTGTCACTGAATCGACTGTTCTTGGGCAACCCCGGTACGGGCAAGACGACGTGCGCGTCGTACTACGGCCGGGTGCTGAAGGCGCTTGATTTCCTGTCGAACGGCGACGTGGTCAAGAAGACGGCGGGCGATTGCATCGGATCCCACGCTGGTGAGTCGCAGACCAAGACGGCGCAGATGCTGGACATGGCGCGCGGCAAGGTGTTGGTCATCGACGAGGCGTACAACCTCAACGACGGTCTCTACGGCAAGCAGGCGTTGGACGTGTTCGTGGAGAAGGTGCAGGGGACCGAAAGCGACGACATTGCTGTCGTGCTCATTGGGTACGAGCACGAGATGACCGAGATGCTGCGCACGCAGAACCCAGGGCTACGTCGCCGCTTCCCACCCGAGTATGCGTTCTACTTCGACGACTACTCGGAGCACGAGCTGCTCGAGATTCTCGAATGGAACTGCGCCAAAAACAGCGTGGTGTGCCCGCTTGATGTGGCGGAAGTGATGCTCGGCAAGCTGTCGATGCAGAAGTCACAAGCCAACTTTGGCAACGCTGGCGCGGTCGAACAGCTACTCAAGCACGTGATGGCAAGCGCTGTTGGTCGCCCCATGGTGGATGGCTGCATGGTGTTGACGCTCGCTGATGTTGGTGGCGGTGAGAAACCAGACAAAGAGCGTCGGGACCCGCTGGACGCGCTCAACAACTTGTACCGTGTCGACAACATCCGCCAGCAGCTTGTGCGACTGCGGAACGAGATGCTGGTCGCACAGCGAGAGGGATCCGAGTTGCCAGAAGTCGGGCACTTTGTGTTCCGCGGGTCCCCCGGCACTGGCAAGACGACGGTCGCGCGCGTCATGGCGCAGGTGCTGCACGAGATGGGTGCGCTGGCGACCAACAAGCTGGTGGAGTCGTCGGGTCTGGAGCTGACGGGCGAATACTTGGGCCAAACGAAGAAGAAGGTGACGGAGCAGCTTGGTCAGGCTCGTGGCGGCGTCCTGTTCATTGACGAGGCGTACGAACTCGGCAAGGGTCCGTACGGCGAGGAAGTCATGACGACGCTGGTTGCAGCGTTGACGGACCCGAGGTACCGTGGACTCGTGGTGATTATCGCGGGCTACCCGGGCGACATGAACGCGATGCTGGACCGCAATGCTGGGCTCAAGAGCCGATTCACGCGGCACATTGACTTTGAGGACTGGGCGGCGCAGGACGCGGTGATCTTCTTGCGCGGCAAGGCCGACAAGGAGAACTTCGCGGTGGCGCCAGAGGTGCTCGAGTCGCTGCAGCGCACGTTCGTGGCACTCAAGGCACTCAAGGGCTTTGGCAATGGCCGCGACGCGAATCGTATGTGGAAGGAGTTGGTTCAGTGCCGCGCACAGCGCGTGGTGTTAGTGGGCGAAACGGAACCGACCATCACGATCGAGGACGCTGAACAGGCTGGCGAGATGATGCTTGCAGACCGCCGCCCTCCGGACGCGCCGCTGCTATCGCAGTCGACGAGCAGCGTTTTTGACCCGTCGATGCTTCAAATGAACCAACAGTCTGCTCGGAAGGTAGCTGAAGCGGTGACCCAGTCGGAAGAGAAGAGCGAGGAACAGTCGCCACAGCAAGACGAGCGAGCAGAGCCGGAAGGTGAACAGGATGAGTCGGAAGACGAGGATGAGCTCGAGGACGCGCAGCGCGATCCGGGCGTGTCGGACGAGGTCTGGGCCGAGCTGGAGGCAGCCAAGAAGGAGCACGCGGCGCACCTGGCCGAGCTCAAGCGCCAGCGCGACGCCGCGACACGCGAGGAGGAGCGTCGCAAGGCGCAGGCCAAGCTGGACGAGGAGCGGCGCCAGGCGGCCGCCATCCAGGAGCGCATCCGTCAGATATGTCCGTGTCCCGCCGGTTTCAAGTGGCGGCAGGTGGGCGGCGGCTGGCGCTGCGCTGGAGGCAGCCACTTCGTGTCGGACGCGCGGCTCCGGAGCCAATTCACGCGCTGAGTGCAGGTCGTGGTGTCATGGGATGCAGAGTGTTGAGAGGAGTGGTCAGGGATCGAGTTGAAGTCAGCTGCTGGAACCTGTGACGTGTGTGGAGATGCCCATCAAACAGTTTGTATAACGGATGCGTCCAGTTGTGTGCAGCATCGCCTCACCTTCTTTTGGCACCAAGTTTGGGATTTATTACAGTGTTCCTCTTCGTGCTGACAGCCATTTTGAGCTGTCAGAATCTTGTATACAAATAGCGCGGTATTAGATTGTAACAGGTATTTGACAGCGGCACCATCTTGCAAACCTTTAAACCTATTTAGTAGTTGTATCATATCATGCGAACTACAGGGTGCCTAAAGCATCTGCTCCAGCCAACCGCACATGCTTTGATTGAAACAGTCACACCTCCTCGAGCGGCATCAATTGCCAGCATGTGGCTCGGGCGGCGGCGCGTTCCTGCTGCTGCCGTTGCTGCTTCGCTCCGCCCCAGGCGCGCGCTGCATCCACTTCCCCACGCGCTCGCGCAGTCTCTCGCTGGCTATGTGCGCCGCTTCTCCTCGTCCGAGGCGGCCGGTCTGCGCGTCTTCAACTCGCTCACCGGCGAGCTCGAGCCGCTGCCCGTCCCCGTCCCCGGCAGCAGCAGCAGCAGCAGCAGTGCCACCACCTCGCTGGACGTGCCGGCGCTGCGGTGGTACGCGTGCGGGCCGACCGTGTACGACCGCGCGCACCTGGGCCACGCACGCGCGTACGTCTCGCAGGACGTGATGCGCCGCGTGCTGGAGCGGCGCGGCGGCCGGCGCGTGCTGCTCGTCATGGGCGTCACGGACGTGGACGACAAGATCCTGGCGCGCGCCAAGGCCGGCGGTGAGCCCTTCATGGCGCTCGCGCGGCGCGAGGAACGCGGCTTCTTCCGCGACATGGCTGCGCTGCACGTGCTGGCACCCGCCGCCGTCGTGCGCGTCAGCGAGCACATGGACGACATCGTCGACTACGTGGCGCAGCTCGAGCGCGCGGGCTTCGCGTACGCGGCGGCCGACGGCTCGGGCATCTACTTCGACACGCGCCGGCTGGGTGATGCGTACGGCAAGCTGGACCCGAGTCGCTGCTGCGCGGCCGCCGAGCACGAGCACGTGGATCAGGGCAAGCCCGAGGACCAGGAGGCCGACGAGGAGGACGGCGCGCCGGGCGTCAAGCGCGACCGGAGAGACTTCGCGCTGTGGAAGGCCGCCAAGGCGCCGGACGAGCCGGCGTGGCCCGCGCCCGCGCACTGGGGAGGCCGCGGCCGCCCCGGGTGGCACATCGAGTGCTCCGCCATGACGCACCACGTGTTCGGCGCCAAGCTAGACGTGCACTCGGGCGGCATCGACCTGCGCTTCCCGCACCACAACAACGAGATCGCGCAGTGCGACGCGCACCGGCTGGCGGCGGACGCGGCGGGCGACGCGGCGGAGCGCTGGTGCGGCCACTTCGTGCACTTCGGGCACCTGTACATCCGCGGCCGCAAGATGTCCAAGTCGCTCAAGAACTTTGTGTCGGTGCGCGAGTTCCTGGACGAGCACGGCGAGGTGCAAGGTGCCGACCTCTTCCGCTTCTTCTGTCTGCAGCACAAGTACCGCGCCAACGTCGTCTACTCGGACGACCGCATGCGCGACGCGCGCGCAGCTGCGGATCGCGTGCGCAGCTTCCTGCGCTCGCTCGAGGCGCTCGGCCGACAGCAGGACCCAGACCACAGGAAGTGCTGCGAGGAACCCGACATGGAGATGCTGCGGCTCGTGTTCGACACGCGCGCGCGCTTCGACGAGGCGCTGAGGGACGACATCGACACGCCGCGCGCGCTGCAGCTCGTGCTGGACCTGCTTGCGCGCGGACACGAGTACTTGGTGGCTCGGCCCGGCTTGGACTCGCCCGCCGAGGTGCTGGGGGTGCTCGCCGCCTTTGTGCTCGAGGCGCTCGAGCTCTTTGGGCTCATGGGGCTGCACGCCGAGTTCGCGCCGGCGCTGCTTCCGCTGCAGCTCGCGGGGTCCGTGGTGAGCGCGGGAGGAACCACAACAGCGGCGACAAGTACGGCAACGGGGGTCAGTGAAGCGGATAGAGAGGTCGACGAGGCACTGCTGCGCACGTTGGTGCAGTTCCGCGCGAGCGTGCGGCAGGAGGCGCTCAAGAACCCTCGCGACCCGGCGAGCGCGCAGATTCTGCAGCTGTGCGACGCGCTCCGCAACGCCGAGCTGCCGGCGCTGGGCGTGCAGATCGAGGACTTATCTCCCGGCCGAGCCGTGTACAAGAAGCTGTCGGGTCCCATCCCGCAAGAGGAGCAGACGGAGGCGCCTGCTTCTCCGTCCGCGTCGTCCATGACAGAAGACGAGGACGCGGTCAAGCAGGCACTGCGCGAGAAGCAGCGCGCGTTCGAGTCGCTGATGCAGATCGACCCGGT
>JAADYB010000713.1:0-14581 GCA_023338075.1 Phytopythium litorale | reverse complement strand
GGACCGACACTACGTCTACGTGGGGTCTCCGCCGCTGCGTCGACGTGTCCGAGGCGACCGCAGCAGCCGCCGCAGCCCGCGGCGCTTCTTGTCTCGCGGTTGTGACGCAGCGGCAGGCGCGACGGCGGCAGGGTCGTGGCGCGAGGGTGGAGACGGCGGAGGCGCCAGCAGCAAGCGCTCGAGAGACTCGTTCAGGCTCTGGATACTCTCCAGGTGCGACCGCAGCACGGTCTCGTCCTCCGCTGCGACTCCGCGGTCGGCCGGCTCCGCAGTCGCTTCGGGCGGGCGAGAGACGCCGGCGACCGCGACCACGGAGCCGACACTCGGTCGCGCGGGTCTGTTCCTCCACCGCCGCCACCACCATCGGTGTGTCCTCCTCCTTCTCCTATCTGCCTCGTCTTGCTCGTCCCCGTCCTGCTCCTCGTCGCGGCGCAAGCGGATGGACTTGTACTCGAACGCCATGCGCTCGCGGGCCAAGAGGAGCCGCCGCCCGCCGCCCACGCGCAGTCCGAGCAGCAGCAGCAGCCCGCCAGCCGCCGCGAGCGTCGCCCAGCGCGTCAGCCGTCGCCAGAAGGCGCCGTCGCCCGCCACGCTCTGCACCTGGTCCACGAACGCAGGCGGCTCGATGGTAATGAACACTTCGGCCGAGTCGCCGAGCTGCGTCGTCTCGAGCGACGCCTCCAGCCGGACGGAGAACGACACCGACGCCGACGCCGACGCCGACACCATCGGCAGCACGTTGACCGCGACCACGGTCGGCTGGTCCGAGTCCGCGTCGCCGGCGAACTGCACGACTCCGCGGGAGGACACAAAGTCTACGCCGCCGAGCGCCGAGCCGTCCTCGGTCGCGTACGTGACGCCCGCCGCTTGACTGCCGCCGCTGCAGCGCTCGGAGCCGACCCGCAGCACGGGCAGCACCACCACGAGCGTCTGCGTCGACGGCCGCGTCACGGTCGTGGCGTTGGCGGCGAAGGCCACGACGTCGCGGCAGAAGGCCACCGCGTCGCCGCTAACCGCGCTGAGCTTGCCAAGCGTCGATGTCACGGGTTCGGCGCTCCCTCGCCGGCGCGTGCTGGCGCTCAGTAGCAGCACGTCCGCAGGCAGAGAGGTGGCGGCGAGTCCAACCGCGCGGTCCGGGCCCTCGCCGCCGGCGTCTACCAGCCAGCGCGAGTCCCCCGAGTCGCCGGCAGCGCGCAGCACGGCGAGCTGCTCCATGGCGTCCACGCGCGAGAAACCTGCGTCCGTCAGAGCCAGCAGCACGACGTCGGAGCTGTTGGAAGCCTCGAGCACGGCCACTCGCTCGCCAGTCGAGCCCGCGCGCGAGACGAGCTGGCGCAGCCACGCCACGGCGCCGGACCCCGCGTCAAGCCTGGCGACAAACGCCTGGACGCACATCAAGGCCTCCGTGGACGTGCACAGCCGCTGGAACTCGCGCTGCTCGCTGCCGTCCGTCGAGAGCGAGCCGCCGACGGTCGAGCCGGTCACGAACACGTACGCCGCACCTGAGGAGACGGCGACGGCGCAGTTGCCGCGCCTTGGGAGGACTGAGTTGCCGTTGACGACCGAGTTGGCGACGCTGGAGACCGAGAGTCGGCAGAGCTCGGCCGATGAGGCTGCGCCGATGGTTCTGGACCACTGGAGACCGCCCGAGCCAGCGTCGATGCGCTGGACGAACAGGTCTCCGCCATGGAGGGAGGAGATACCTGCGCTCGACTTGTCACCGTCTGCAGAGGGGACGCTGCCCGTCGAGTCTCCGACCGCGAAGACGGCGCTCGACGCCGTGTCGAGGTCGACGCCGAACACGCGCTCGTCGCCGCCGTTCGCAGACGCGACCCGGTGCAGCCACTGCAGCTCACCCGTCGCGACGCCGAGCCGCATGACGAACCCGTCGGTGTCGTCGCTGTCGTCGGCGGCGCGCAGGAAACCGCCGATGACCACGGCGGCGCCGGCGACTCGCATGGAGGTGGCCTCGTCGCGTGTCCGAGTCGCTCCGAACGCCCGGCGCCACACAACGGCACCGGAGGCTCCGTCGATCTTGAGCACCGCGAAGGTGGACGTCTCGCCGCTCGCGATGACCGGCAAGCTGGCCACCATGTAGACATCCGCGTCGGCGTCCGTGTCGACAGCGACGCAGTCCCGGAGCAAGGCTGGTGACTCCGCTGTCTCGGACAGCTCCTGCTGTCGCCACCGCTGGGCTCCAGCGGCCGAGAACTTGGCCACGAACGGCGCGGATGAGCCCTGCGACTGCCACGAGCCGCACACGACCACGTCTCCGTTGGCGTCCGTGGCGACGGCGGCGGCTTGGCTGGGGAACGAGGGCGAGGATGAGGACCACGAGAGCTCCGTGACGGCGGCAGACACCTGCGAGGCCGCCTGTGGGCCAAGCGCGAGCGCCGCCAGGGCCAACAGCAGTCGACTGTGTCGTGGCTGAGTCCTGGAGTATCCGCAGTTGGCGTCCCGAGCTTCCGTGCTAGCGTAGCCCCATCGCCGCTTGCGTCCTCGCCGCTCGCGCGCTTCAGTCGGTGGCGGCAATGCTGGAGCGGCCAGCATGGCGGCGGCCTGGAAGCGTGGAGATGGCGCGCGTGATGGCAAGGCGAGCTCGACTAATCGGATGCCGCGGACCGCGAGCAGCAAGCAGCCTCCGACCTCCGCATCGCGTCTAAATAAAGCCGAGCGCGACACACGATCGCCCATGGCATGGTCCCAATGCTGCTACCGCAGTTTGCAGTCCCCGGCGGAGAAATCGGCGCGCGTCCGCGGGCCAGGACCTCGCCACACCCTCCATCAGTCGACGACACGCACCAAATCTATATTTACGCGGCCTGCATCTGCTCCTGGCCTGCGTCCAAGCGCCTCGCTCCCTCTCGGCCGCTACGAGAACCACCGGTCGCCGCCGTCCGCCGCCTGCGCCTTGGGCTTGTCCCCGCCGAAGAGGTCCTGCTTGTAGCTGCGCACGAGCTCGTCGAACGACTGCTCCTGCCGCTTCTCGGCCTGGTGCGACCTCTTGCGCTCCTTGCGCGACAGCGTCTTGGCCGCCGCCGGCGTACCCGCCTTGCCAGCCGCGCGGTCCAGCGCCGCGTCGTCCAGATCGCCCTCGCGCTTGCGCTTCTTCAGCGCCGCCGGCTTGCTCACGACCACCGCCTTGGCCTTGGGCTTGGCCGTCTTGGGCCTGGCGGCCTCGTCGCTCGCCTCGGCCTTGGCCAGCGCGCGCTCCTTCTTGCGCTCGCGCTGGCGCTGGCCGCGGCTCTTCTTGTCCTTCGTGTCGATCCCCTCGGCAGCGTCGCCGCCGCCGGCCTCGCGCAGCGCGCGCTCCTCCTCACGCCTCTTGTCGGCGTCCTGCCGCCGCTTCTCGCGCAGCTTGAGCTTGCCGTGGTGCTCGAGCGCGAACTCGACGATGAGCCGCGGCTTGTCGCGGTCCGAGCCGCCCGGCGCGACCCCCTTGCCCGCCGCCAGCGCCGTGTACCGCGGGTTATTGTTGAGCATGCGCAGCGCCGCCAGCGCGTGCACGTGCTCCGAGAACTCGACGAAGCCGTAGCCGCGCGACTTGCCGCCCGTGCGGGAGGCACCCGGCACGGCCTCCTCCCGCACCACCTTGGCCATCTTGAGCTTGACGGCGGCCGCGTCGCTGGCTGGCAGCAACTCGCGCTTGACCTCGGCGCGCGCCACCTTGCCCGCCTGCATGCCGGCCAGCGCGGCGTCCCGGGCCAGCGCCTTGAGGGCCTTGTCGTCCACGGACGCGGCCAGGTTGCGCACCGAGAGGCGCACGGGCGAGACGAAGTAGAGCGGGTGCTTGAGCTTCTCCTTCTTCTCGCGCAGCGCGCGCTGCCGCTTAGCGATGTCGCCCGCCGGCATCTCGAGCTGCTCATCCGACACCTTGTTGACGTTGATCGTGCCCTCGTACGCCAGGTATAGGTTGCGCTTGTCCTGCGCCTTGCGTTGCGCCGCGTTGGCCTCAGCCAGCTGCTCCGCCTCGGGCTTGGACACGGCGCGAGACAGCGACAGCAGCCGCCCGTCCAGCGTCAGCGACTCGTCCCCATCCGCCAGCGCCGACAGCGCGAACACGTTCTCCGGCTTCTTGCCCCTCTTCTTCTCCTTGCCCTTCTTGCTCTCCAGCGCTGCGGCGGACGCGGCCGCGCGAGCGAGCACCTCGTCCGCCGTCTCGCGTTGCCGGAAGCGCACGAAAGCCACGCCCTTGGACAGCCCAGAGCCCTTGTCCATGACCACGCGCGCGTACTCGACGGGACCGAAGGTCGCGAAAAAGTCGCGCAGACCCTCCTCGCTCGTCTGGAACGACAGGTTGCGGATGAACACGGTGCGCTCGCGCTGCGCCTCCGTGTCCTCGCGGTACGTCACGGGCGTCGCGGCCTCGTCCTCGTCCTCGCTCTCGCTCTCGCTCTCGCCGTCGCTCTCATCGTCATCCGTCGCCATCTCCAGCTCGTCGCCGGCCTCTTCTCCATGCTGCTCCCCCTCCTCGTCCTCGTCCTCGTCCTCGTCCTTGTCGTCGCCCTCCGGAGCCTGGCTGGCCGCCTCCTGCTGCTTGGTCTGCTGCTCCAGGTACTTGGCCTTCGACAGCGCAAAGTCGACGATCATCTCGCGGCCCTTGAGCTTGACGCCGTTCAGCGCCTCCACGGCCGCGCGCGCGTCGTTCACGTCCCGGAACTGCACGAACCCGAAGCCGCGGCTCTTGCCCAGCTTCTGGCCGCCGTCGCCCTCCTCCGCCGCCGCCTCCGTCTCCTCCACCGGCATGCGGACGACTCGCGCCTCGGCCAGCGGCCCGTGCGCCGCGAACGCCGACGCGAGGTCCTCGTCGCCCGTCTGGAACGCCAGGTTGCGCACGATGAGGCGCAGGCCCTCGACCTTGGACGCGCTGGCGGCGGACCCCGCACCGGCGGGAGCCGCCTCGTGCTTCTCCAGCGACTGGACGCGCAGCGTGGCGCCCTTGAAGATGTGGTGGTCGAGCTTCTGCACGGCCGAGACCGCGTCCTTGACCTTGTCGAAGCGCACCACAGCCACCTGCCGGCCCGCCGCCGCCGCCACCTTGGCGTCATCGGCGCGCAGCTCGACGCTGGCCACCGGCCCGATCTTCTTGGTCTTCTTCAGCACGTGCTTCTTGGTCACGTCGGCGCCGAGACCGAAGATCACGACCGACTTCTGCGCCGGCGTCGCCTCCGCGTCCTTGCGCGCCTCCACCTGCCGCAAGAACTCGCGGTGCTGCCGCCGCCGCGCGTTGCGCTCGCTCTGCACGTGCTCCTCCTCCGTCTGCTGCTTCTGCTGTTGGGCCGACTGCTTGGCGGCCGGCGCGAGCGGTGCCGCCTTCTGCGGCTTGGGCTCCTTCTTCTCCTTCTTCTCCGTCTTCTCCTTCGTCTCCTTCTTGGGCTCTTCCGGCGCTTCCTCCTTCATCGCCTTGTCCTTCTTCTTCTTCTCTTTCTTCTCCTTCTTGGGCTTCTTGTCCTTCTTCGTGTCCTCCTTCGCAGGCTCCTCGATCTCCTCCTGCGGCGCCTCCTCCGCCGCGACCGGTGCCGTCTCCACAGGCTGCTGCTGCTGCTGCTGCTGCCGCTGCTGCTCCTCGTGCCGCGAGCGCTTGTCCTTGGCCAGATCTAAGCCACAACACAGCGCGTCAGTCCCCGCGACAGCCACCCGCCGCGTCCGCACGCGGTCCACGCACCAATGTGCATCTTGCGGCCCTGGAAGGGCGTGCCGTCCAGCTGCTGGATCGCCTGCTGCGCGTCGCTCGCCACGGCGCTGCAGCAGCCCGCGCGTCAGTCACTGCGCGTCAGCCACCGAGCCACCGACACGATCGACGCATGACGCACAATTTGACGAAGGCAAAGCCGCGCGTGAGCATGTCGCTCTTGCGCTTGCCCTTGTCCTTGATCAGGTCGATCTTCTTGACAGGCCCCACGTCGCCGAAGACGAGCTCCAGCTCCTCCTGCGTCACGCCGTACGGCAGGTTGCGCACGAACACGCTCGCCATGGCGCCGGTCTGCTGCTGCTCCTGTCGGTCGCCTGGCAGTCGGTCGCTGAGGTCCTGCGGTCCTGCGGTCCTGCAGACAGGCAGGCAGGCAGGCAAGCAAGCGGTCCGTCGAGGCAGAGCAATGCGGCGGACGGCGGTTGAGGACTGCTCGCCAGTGAGTGCGGCGCCAAAAAGTGGGTGGCCGCGGCGGGAGGTATCGGGTCTGAGAGGTTTATGACTGCGGGTACGCCACTGAGTTCTGTAAATGAATGATATCAATTCAAGAAGGTATGATCGAAACGCAGGTTGATGCGCGCCATGAAGAGCTCCACGCGAGGCGACAGACAGCAAGCGTCTCATAGTAAATAGGCAGCGGTGCATTGAGGTACTCGAGGATGCACGCGCCGCGACTGACAGAGGCCGGGGGCGAGGCCAGGAACACAGGCGGAGATGCAGGAGATCTGGGTGTCTACGCGTCGGCGGGCGGGGCGTACGAGGACGAGGCGACGCCGAGGATGGCGGCCATGTCCTGCGCGTCGTAGGCCTTGGCGTTCTTGTTGCGCTGGCGCTTGGCGTAGTGGATGCGGCGCGAGACCTTGGCGACCTTCCGCACGCCCTCGTCCGCCGCCTTCTTGGACTTCTTGGCCTTCTTCTTCTCCTTCTTCTCCTTCTTCTCCTTCTTGCTCTTCTTGCTCTTCTTGGCCTTCTTGTCGCTGTCCGAGGCCTCCGCCTCGCTGTCGCCGTCGCTGCTGCTCTTGACTGCGGCCACCGACGCCATCCGCGCGTCAGTAACCATCACCTTCACCCATACAGCACGCAGCGAGCGCGGCGGGGGACGTACCACTGCCGCCGTACGACTTGTTGAGCGACTTGAGCACGTCGGCGAAGCCCGCGGCCGTGTTGGACCAGCCCTGCACCTCGGCCTGCTTGAGGCTGCAGCCCACGCCAAGGCTCTCGGAGCGGCGCGCGATCTTGACGTGCGACGCCTGGCCCTGCAGGTCCTTGCCCACGCCCTTGCCGGCCGACCAGCCCATCTTGACCAGCATTTTGTACCCGAACTTGGACGTGTCCGCCGCCCACGCCTTGTTCTGCATGCCGCCCAGCGCCACCATCACCTGCCCCGCGTCCTCCGCGTCGCCCGTCGCGGCCGTCGCCGTCGCCACCGCCGCCATCGCTACAGCCGGCGCGCACTTCAGTCAGTCGGTCGGTCGGTCAAGTCCTCGAATGGCATGGCATGGCCATGCCCGCGGGCCAGCCACCAACGGGGAGAAGAGTACCTCTGAATAGGTACATTAGATCCAGAATCAGGAACATGGTACCATAATAGGATCCTCTAATAGACAGAAAACGGTGCGTGGTCAGAGGATCCTCTAAATCACGATACATGGTACTCAATATCACGTTCCGTATTAAACAGGCCGTCTCGAATACGTTACGCGCATTTACCAACACGTAACGGATCCCATTCAGACAAAGTAGTATATTGTTTTGTTGGTATGAAATAGTAGTACAATCGCGAGGAGTGTATGAGCTCCAAAACAGCATATCACATATATGGTCTGATTATCTGAAAATGCACCTGTCTCGGGGAAATGAGTGACCATCGTCGACGAATCGCCAGCAAATTGACTGATTACACTTCAATCGCATGTTTCTGTTAACCACCGCTTCGCGACTCAGCAATAATGAATTTGGCAAACGGTCAAAATCCAAATTTAAAATAATAAATCCGCAAGGGTGTTTCGAGCTAAAAACTTTTATACACTAAGAACACAGACGAGCACGGATCACAGTCAGTAACCACGAGCACGAGTGAAGCTGCATTAGTTTTCTCCTTCAAGCCTCATTTCCGAATAGAAGCCAGATGCACATGCGCTGTGCACAAAAAAAGACATGCAGTGCCACCATCGCAAAACGCTGACTTTTTGAGTATTTTGTCCCAATTGAGTTGGTATTTATGAGAATTAGCACAGTGTATCGAAGAATCTGTGTTGTTAGTATTGAACAGAAAAATGGTCCAAGCACCTACTTATGCGATTTAGCTTCCTTATTCGTCACATAAAAGTGCACTTTCCATAATAATTCGGCCAATTGTAATAATCCCTAAATCCATCGTTGAAGAGGCTCTGCCACTTCGACCACGATTTCAGGACTGCCTCCGCTGAAGCTCTTGCCGCTCGACAACCAGAGTAGCAACAAGTTTGCCCAGGGACTCTGTGAACCCACAAGACACAATTTATTAGTTTGGTGTGTTTGTCGCATTCGAAGCCCTCCCGGCTTTATTCGTTTTCGCGCCGTTTACGAAACCTCTACCTTATATTATTGTCAAGGCGCGAAGTGCTGGTTCAGAAAAGGCAGGGTCAATATTTATTATATCACAAGTTTAGACGAATTTCGTGATGAGCTTTGTGAACAAGTGTTTTGTCGGACACAAATGCCAAACGCACACTTCCGAATGTATTGGAGTGTCAGCAACGCACATTGAGGACCGCGCCGCAGATTTCCTCTGTCATTCCTCAATTGTCCGTTTCGCTGCAAACACTGCGGAGGGAGGAGGGCCCAAGCACACAGCATTCGTACGGCGGAGTTTGATACCCAGCAGTCCACAGATGCATACGCTGTAGTGGGTTCGGTCCCTCGTTGTCAGATGAGCTCAGGATGCATCCCACGTCCCGGCATGGTGGTGTATCGTAGTACGCACTAAGCAGTTGTGAAATGCAAGCACCGCTTCGAATGAAATAAGTCATAGATGCTCCACATGCGCTCGCTAACCGCATGCGAAGTAGGAATCGAGAAAACGATGTCTGCTGCAGCTGGAAGTGCAGGGAAGACCTGGTATCCAAACGTTCCAGAAACTGCGTGGAGAGTGGCGGTTCGCCTGCCTTCTCTCAGCTTCCATGCTGTCTTGAACACGAGAGAAGAGGCAAGATGAGCCATCGACGGGGTGACAGTCAGCCGCAAGCACTCTTTGGATGCTGGTAGTTGCTTCTGCCCCGGTTTCGAAACCCATCATGGTGCAGTGCAGTCGAGGCATACAAACTCCTATATGCACACATCGCGTGAATCTTTGGCCATTTCAACGAAAGCCACTTCAACATCAGTTATAAATATAAAACCACCGGGATACCAATATGAACCGGGAATAAAATCTTGCACCAGTATAATAGCTTGAAATCATTTGATTGAAAAGCTTCGTAAACCGGCGATTTTGTTCGCAATAACTTCATATAATGTTCGTCAAGGTACAGTTTAGTTTACGTTTTTGAATGAACCTCGATGATCACATGTCGGAGGGTCCATGCAAACGGGGAAATGACAACACGTGTGTGATCATAAAACAAATGACAAAATGTACTTATTGTGACAGTTCAGGGTGTGACAAAGATGCATCCTGGATGAATTAGGAACGAATCCAACGTAACACCCATTTTCGACATGAATCCTTTACACACGTCACACGAACAGTTCCCTTGCCGCTCGGATCCTCGCTCACTAAGAACGATCAGTAGATATTCGTCACTGTCGGGCGTGACGTGTGCCGTGGAACATGCTGCTCCATAGCATCTTCTTTCGGCGCAAACACATCACGCCCCTGCTTGTCATAATAGCGACGTGCTCGCGCTGGTTTTTCTTCAGTTGTCGAGCCTCCTGGGGTTTCCTCACAGCAGTCTTACTGCATGCAAATTTCTTTGACTTGTGCCTCTTGAGGGCTCTCGATGACGACAGCACCTTCTTGCACGTCTTGCCGGTTGAGGGCTTTGGCTTGGCTCCGCTGGGCATTTTTCACAATGGCAACCGACGCGAAATGTTCCGCTCAAACCTCACTCACACGCATACAAACTTGAGAACATTCAATATTTGATATATCGAAATTCACTTTATGACATATCGCAATTACACCCTGTACAACTTATATCCAGTGTACGGCACTCACAACAATGTTCACAAATTTTCAATCGCAGCAAAATCGTGACAGAAAACTGCAAAAACTGGCAAAACGAACACCTGTTTCAGGAAGTGAAAAATCAGTCCGCTAGTTCTAGTTCGACCGGCATCTACGTCTAGCTAGCTGTGGATGAACGAGAGAAAAAAAAGTGCATGCTGTAGCGCTCAATCCTGGCTTGTCAAGATGGCATGTACGTCGATTGTGGTCGAGTTGACCGCAGCGTGAGCACTTGGACCTCTTGGTTGCCCTGCCAGCCTCACCCTGGCTCGGAATGCGTTTAGTCTTGGGCTGACCGCGCTTTCTCGTTAGCAGCGGAGCTTGCACTTCAGCTAACCTCGTGATCGCATCCTCGGTGACCAGCTCAATATTGGTTGTCGACGTGTCGTTGGCTTGAATGTACGTGTTCACGAGGTAGCATCCGTCGAAAAACTCAAACACGCGCTCTGGCTGCTTGATAAATGCAAGCATTGAGCAGATGTGGGAGCACGGTATGCCATACCGAAAGTAGAAAGAGTATGTGCAGCTCTTCTCGCGCAGGTTGACGCATCGGTGAACCGGTGGCGAGCCACGCCTATCCCGAACAAAGCCAATGTCGTCATTGCTGAGCGAAATGTCGTGAAACCGAGCGTTTTCAGCTTGTTCCGCTATTTGCTCTCGCGCCGTCGGAGTCACTCGTTTGCCGGTCGATATCCATTATCAGGGAAACCAATTGCGAAATCGGAGACCTTCGCCTCGAACTCGAGCTCTAAAGCAACGTCTTGGATATCCCACATCCAACGCTCGACACAGGCTGTGACTTGTCCTTTAAACTTGGACTTCATGTTGCCGAGAATGTGTCGGGTACAGTAGTGGAGACTGATGTCCCTGTCTTCAGCGGCTGCAATGATCCTGCTTCCACGATCGAAGGAGACTGGTTGGCTCGGCAAGCCGATGCCGGCAGAGATACAGCAGTCCATTAACCATGAGCAGTTGTCTGCGCCTTCAGAGGGGCAAATCGCTACAGCCTGGGCGACGTCCTCGAGGTTGCCGTTGCGACCAACGAGAATCAACATGACATTGTCCGCTCTCTTATGCTTGAGAACCGCAACGTCAAGTCTAAGCACCGCTTGGCTGGTCTCACTGAGGAGTTGAACGTTGGGGTGGGACAAAAATGTCCGTCTGGACTTGTTTGTTGACGTGTACTGAACACTGGTATGAGCATGGGATTCGCACGCTGGAAGAGTGTCAACAGCGATTCGACGCGGCGACAACCTTCCGTGTAATCTGAAGCTGTGCCTTCAAGCAGCGTCTCCCGGACCCTCTAGAGCATGCGAATTGGCACGTCGACACCCTCTAGTGTCTTGATCTTGTCTCGCAGCGAAGGGCCATCCAATGAGCTGTTGGTATGAACAGCTGCAGCTGCAGTCGTCATAGCTGCAACTTGTGCCGCAGTGACCTTCACTGAGCCGCTGCAGCCTTGATGGTTGCGGTCGAGCGAGCTGATATGGTAGTCGAAAGTGTTTTGTCTCTGCGATTTGCATTGACAAACCAAGTAGGAGCATGGAGTCTTGCTTGGGCACACATTGCGCACGCTGTCCCCCCCCCCTGACTTGGTCGTGTCGACCACCGTGCCTATCCCTTGAGCCAAGGCGAAGTTCTTGATGTGCAGCGTCGTCTCTTTTCGTGTGGCAAACTGCACTCCTGGAGCGAGTGAGATTGTCACTCCAGGCTTCACGGATAGAGCTGTTGAAGACGGAGTTTGTGGTGTCATGCTGGTGCTCACTCTCGCGCTTCATGGTTGAATTGAGAGTGCATGAGCTACACAACCGTCCCGATAATCCGAGCAACTTTTTGGGTGTGTCTTGGGTGAGTTCACGACTTTGTATCTTTGGCAAAGCTGCTTTGTATCTTCGAGTTAGTTTGGCTTTCGGCCTATTGTGTCTTTATTTCGATGTTTCCTTTTTAGACAGGATCCATATTTATCACACCCTAAACTGTCACAATACGTTCATTTTGTCATTTGTTTTAAGATTACACCCCGTTTTGTCATTTTACCCTTACAAACATCAAGATGTCCGTCCCATGTTGAAGCTGCAATGGTTGTGAGGTGGTGTCGACACGATGACACGGACACTTCCTCCACATGATCGACCTGCCTGCTCGATGACAAGCTCGGCGGCTTGATCTACAGCGCCGAGTCGCTGGTTCGCGAGAGGATTGGCGAGCACTGCGCAGCCATCCACGCAAAGGGAGCGCCACTCGACTCCGTGTTCGGGTTCAATGACGAAACGATGCTCAGAATATGCGCTCCGACCGCCGAACGAGAACCCGAAGGCGAGATCGATGGCGACGCTCGAGCTGCCCGAGCCCACGAGAAGACGTCAGCTCCCGGTGGTTCACCAATGGGGTAGCTGGCATGGGTCGGAGATGCTGCTCTCCATCCTGTTTGACACGGACATCAACCAATTCACTGTCATGCCCATCTATTGGCTGTCCTCTTCCTACTCGAACCGTTAGAACGCCTGGTACTCGGACACGAACGCTGCCAGACACGCTGCCACGGCCCGACGGAAGGGCGAGCCCGCGTTCGCCAGCGCCGCGTGCAGCGCCTTGCCACCCGCAGACGCATAGCGCGTGGGCACGGCGGCCTCCACGTCGTACTCGTCGGCGCTAGCGTCCGAGCTCATGTCGAGGAAGCGCAGCTCGCCCTCCACGGGCGACTCGCCGGACAGCGGCGACTGCAGCGAGCACTTGAGCGAGAAGCTGAAGTCGAAGATGTAGCGCTTGGCGCCGCGCACGACCGCGATCGACGCGTCACCCGTGAGACCCGACAGGTCGCCGCCCGTCACCACGGCGCCGCTGTTGTCGCTGGGACTCGCGGGAGCCGACACACCGGCCAGCAGCGCCTCCAGCCGGCCCTTGGCCCACGCCGTCATATCCTTCTCCTCGAACGTGTTGCCCTGGTTCCAGGCCGAGCCGCCCTCGACGCTCTTGATCTGCACCTTGTTCGGGTCCGCAACCTTCTTTGGCGCGATGTCGCCGATCAGCCGCTTGGCCTCCTCGCTCAGCTCATTGTTGAAGAACGTCGTCACGCGGCCGTCCGCCAGCTTCTTGTACCCGCGCACGTTGCCCAGCGCGGCGGCCTCGTCCTCGTCGTCCTCGTCGCCGGTTTCCTGCGCTAGCTTGGTTGCCGCCGGCTTGGTCGCCTCCTTGCCCGCTTCCTTGACCACCTCGACGCGCGTGACGCGGGGCGTGGGCTTGGGCGGGGCGGCCGGCGCCTCCTTCTGCTGCTTGGCCTGCTCCTGCACCTTAGCGAGCAGCGCGCCAACCGACTTGTTGCTCGGCTCGAGCTCCCTGGCGCGCTCCAGCACACCCTGCGCCTCCTGGAAGCGCTTGAGCGCGCTCAGCGCCTGCGCCTGGCGGAAGTACCCCTTGGCGTAACCGGCGTCCAGCGCCACGCAGGCCTCGGCGTCCGCGAGCGCCGACGCCGCCTTGCCCATGGCGCAGCGCGCGGCCGACCGATTAGCCAGGAAGACGTGCTGGTTGCGCAGAGGGTCGCGGCCCGCGTTCACCTCGACGGCGCGCGAGTACAGCGCCTCGGCCTCCTCGAACGCCTTCTGCTGGAAGGCCGCGTTGCCGCGCCGCTTGAGCTCCTCCACGAGCCGCACCAGCTCCTGCTCGTCCGCGGGCGACGGGCCCGCTAGCACGTCCGAGTGCCGAGAGAACGGCAGCAGCGCGTCGCCCGAGAACATGCTCATGGAGGCAAGGCAGCGACGATGCGGACGCGAATGATGGCACGCGGTGGTGTCGCCTCGGATTCAATTGTGTTGTGTGGGCGTCATGCGACGAGTACCGTGGCGTTTCCAGAATGTTCGGACTCAGATTCAGACGGGTTTCGAGGGGAGGGGGGAGGGTCGGACTCAGATCTGGCACAGGAAGCGACGGCAACGTGTTACCATGTTATACAGGACATGCATGACAAGCAAGCCTCAAGGTCAAGGTCGGATCAGGGCGTATCGTATATGGAAAGGACCACGAGCGAAAGGCATCACGAGTGTGCTAGCGTTCGATTCATGGGCGTTTACTCATTCATGTACAGACAGCGAGGCGTGCGAGCCGGCGGCGCGGCGCGGCCTGGAGGGCGGCTCGGACTCAGAGCTGGTGCTTGTAGAAGACGATCTTGCCGTCGTCCTCGATGAACTTGCAGTAGCGGTACGAGCGCCAGAGCGCGACGGGCACGGGCGTGGCGTCCTTGAGGTAGAAGCGGCCGAGGATCGGCTTGATGGCCTCGGTGGCCTCGGCGCAGTGGTAGAACGGCATCTTGGAGAAGATGTGGTGGCACACGTGCGTGTCCACGATGTGGTGCACGACCGAGTCGAGGTAGGAGCCGAAGGACCGGTCGACGGTGCACAGCGCACCGCGCAGCCAGTTCCACTCGCCCTCGCGGAAGTGCGGGATGTACGTGTCCGTGTGCTGCAGGTACGTGATGAGCACCAGGTAGGCGTTCACGATCATGTAGGGCACGAAGTAGAACTTGACCATGACCGGCAGCGTCAGCACGTACGACAGCGACACGAGCACCGCCAGCATGAACACGAGGAAGACGTCGCTGAGCACGATCATCCAGCGCTCGCGCGGCGAGTAGATGGCCGAGTACGGATTGAAGTGGCTGTGCGGCTTGTCGTGGTACTTGGCGGGGCCCG
>JAADYB010000712.1:0-14591 GCA_023338075.1 Phytopythium litorale | reverse complement strand
CGCGGACGCTCTCCTAGACCAGCATAGCCTATCCCAGTGTGTCGTCAGTTATATACGCCACGAACGGAGCTCCGCTAAACCCTAGAGATCGCCTTCTCACCGCCCTGCGCAATGCACAGGCACCGGCACCGGCACCAGCACAAGAAGGGAGGGGTGTAAATGAGTAGCAACATTGTCTACACACACAAGAAACAACTGAAACATGTGGGCAGTAGTGCGCATAGCGTTCATTGACACTGCTCGACTTGCCGCACTATTCCATCTTCGCAAACGTTTTCTTGCATCTTTTCAACGACAGTGTCAATACAACCGTCGCCAACTTAAATACTAGTCTCGAGTGATGTAAGCATAGTATAAGGCCTTCCAAGTGGTGATCCACCTCTCCTTTCATAAGTTGTGAAAGTATTTATCATCCTCAGGTTGTATTCGAACCGGAAAATGTCACTCCACTGTGACAACAACCTTATCTTATTGGCTGACGAGACACAGCATTTAGGTGTTCAAAAATACCAAGGGTACCACGAAAGTTCCATTGCCACGACGCCACAGATCGCAAAATATAAAACACTCGAAAAATGGACCTCGCGTTCGATATTCGTTAAGATAAACCACTAGTGCTAAAAATACAAAGCGACAAGCCCATTGTACATTTGGAACGATTTGTCTGGTGTCCCCTTGCACGTCGGGAACTTGATACCTTATAATTTTGTTTCCGAAATTGGACAGGTTTTCAACATCTCTTTCACAAGCTTGATGTACTACTTTATAGCTGGAAGCATGGTGATATATAACAGGTCATGTCGTTCTTCAGTGTTCGGGTCAGCCATGATCTACATCCGCACGGTCTCAAAGCAAAGGTAGTATTACTGCGAAAATATTCAATTGTGCATGAATTTTTTCTGACAGATTTATGCAGTACCACATGTGAGGTCACTCTTTCACGACTCTCCTTGAGCTGACTTCCACTCCATCACTCTGGACTTTCACCTTCTCCACTCGTCGAACACAGGCTCGCGGGTTTCGAGGTCGCTGGTCACTTCGGCTCGACTCAGGCCACACTGTTGGATTTCAGGATGACGGACCTCGAGACGGACCAGTTCATAAAGGCGACATTTCGGGAGACTGAACGGCTTAGCATGCTTGGGTGCCTTGTTCGCAGGCCCCGAGTCGGTCTTGGTGGGTTTTGCAGATATTAGGGTTGAGGACCTGAGCGTGGGCACTCGAAGGTGCTGGCAGTGCATGTTTGAGCCAGTGAATTACTGTGCATGAGAAACCATAATAAAATCAGTGTAATTGCTCTTATTTCGTTTAAATTTGAGGTGTGGATAGCCCACTCAGCACAGAGACGGGCCTTGCAGTGCACTGTCTGACTTGTGCGCTGCCGTGCGCAGTGAAGGCGAGCTGGTGAGGCAAATGGATGGTGAGCAGCGCTCGCTACCCACACAGTCAGCAGCTAGCAATGGGTTTTGTCTCGACCTCTAATGCGACGACATGTTGTTGCGCAGCGCACGGGTACAAGCAGCACCTGATGGTGTTGCTCCCGCCTACAGACCCAGATGGGCTCGACCGGCCCGAGCAGCAAGCTGGCGCTTACTGGGAGGTCTAGACATCCTGGGATGCCCCCGTCGGAAAGGACTTGTTTGTGTAGCTTTCTGCATAGTCCGCCGGTCTGGATCGAATGAATTACTCTGAAACCTGCACAACACCGATAATCTCCCAGCTTCATCAATGACCCTCACATCAACGCCGGTATGAGAATGAATGCTGTGTCGCTGCGCGTCGGTGTGTGTTCATAGTATGCTGGCAGCATGCCGTTCGCTCGGCAGACTGCCGGCGCGACGGCGCTACCGAGCCGGTTCGACCTTCGCTCGCGGCCTGCGAGCGCCTTGGGAGTCACCTCGCCGTCTCGGTGGTGTGATGCCCAGATCGCCACACCTCGCGCCACTTTATAAATGCCTCCCAGCATTCCGTTTGCTGTATTTATTTCAAAATGTTCTTGTGTTTCAGTCCGCGAGAATGCGTGCTTACCGAAACTTATAACTGATGACCGTATTTTGCATAAATTTGTACAAGACAACCGTTTTTTGAAATCCTCAAGTGAAGGTCAAGGGTGGGTACAGTATTGGTTACTCTTCGTACCCCTCGAGCTCTCACATTGCGAGCATGTCGAGCGGCTCTCGCAAGCGGCTGCTGCGGCAGTTGGACGCGGCGCTGGCCGAGATCGAGCGCCTCAAGGGCCCCTTCCAGCGCGGCATCGAGCAGCTAGAGCGCTCGCTGCGCCAGGACCTGCCGCCCTCGGGCTGCGCGCAATGGTTCACGCTCGTACGTAGGGGCGAATGCAGATCCCTGGTGCGCCATCGCTGGCTGACACTGACGCGGACGCTGTGCGGCTGGCAGTACCTGCGCGTGGTGGACCTGGGCGTGGAGATCCGGCGAGGAGAGCTTCGCCACCGGTCCTCTCGGCAGGTCCAGTTCTCGTGCATGCACTCGACCGGCATCAAGGGAGCTACGCACTCGGGTAGGACGGACTGAGCACTCGTCGGTCGCTGGACGCAGTCGAACTGACCGCTGGAACCGCACGCGCAGGACTCAGCATCGACGATGCGAACGCCATCTTCCAGCTGCTGGAAGATCGCGGCGCCGTGAGCGCCAGGCGCTTGGAGCAGTATTACATGGAAATTGACAGGCTGGACACCGACGAGATCGAAGGGCTTGACAAAGCCCTCACCGTGTGCCTCGAGCACTTCTTGGCACTCCGGAGCGCCTTCTACTCCAAGCTCGAGCTCAGTGGCTTGGACCCTCACCAGTCGCTTACGGTCTACGGCGCCACAACCCAGCGCAAGGAGGTTGTCGCTCGAGTTGGCCGCGTGTGCCTGACCCCCAGCGCGTGCAAGTGCGAGGAAGACGCCGAGCCGTGGAAGACTTTTGTCATCCACACAGACGACGACACAAGCATCGCGTCACGGCTAGACTCGGGCAAAGGGCAGAAGCTGACTGCAGCTGGCGCAGCTGGAGAGCGCTTTGCAAGTGGAGGAGATGGCGCAGAGGCGGACGTCGGCATGCTCGACATCAAGCGGCAGTTCGGTTACGATGAGACTGAGCGAAGCCGTGACGACCACGAAGCACTCGAACAAGATGCAAGAGATCTCAAGCGTCTGAAGCTGTTTGGAGCTGGTGGCGCTGGGATCGAATCCAAGCCGCATGCTCCCCACCGCCCGCCACCGCGCCAAGTCTACAAGAGCCAGGTACGCCCGCTGCTTTCGCTCCTGACTCGGCTTGAGGTGTTTCTAGCTCATGCTTGTGAATGTGCAATTGTGTTAGTGCAAGAAGCGAGGCGTCAAGCCGAAGTCAGACGTACTCGGGCTGCTCGGTGTTCAAAATGGAGTGATGCAGCTCAATCTGTCGCGCATCGGCTTCCAGTCGGCGGACGACCTCCATGACATCGCAGAGGTCGTCGCCAGCGTCGCAGAGCACGTGACTGTCGACGAGCTGAACGCGAGCAACAGCTTCTTCAACCGGAATGCATTCGGCGCGTTCTGCAAGCTAGTGCATCTCCCGAGCGTCTCCAGGAATGTGAAGAAGGTGACTCTCCGCGGCCTCTCACTGCCTCGAAGAGAGGACTTTGCGGCGCTCCTCCGGCTGTTCCAAAGCTGTGGCGAGATTCGGGAGCTCGACATCTCCTTCAACACGCTGTCGAGGGCGAGCGCCGAGTGCTTGGAGCCGCTGTTCTGTGCGAGCCCGAGACTGAAGCGCCTGGTGCTGATCTCGTGCTTCCCGGACCAGCGCTGCTTGAGCTCGATCGAGCTCATTGAAGCAATGCGGGCCGCTTTTACGAGCTGCAGCAGCGGCGCAAACCTCCACTCTGTGCGCCTGGACTCGAACTGGGTGCATCGCTCTTGGCTGAGCGCACTCCTCTCACGAGACAGCTGCGTCCAAGAGCTGCGGGTGTCGGACATCAAGCTCGCCTCACTCCCAGCTGCTGAGGATGTCGACATGACCGGGGATCAGCAGACGACTTGGGAACTCCACTTTGATCATCTCACATCGCTGACCGTGTCGGAGGCGACCGACATGGGATCCTCCTTCAGCAGTTCGATTCAGACTGGCACGGACATCTCTGTGCTCGTCGACGGGCTGCGGCGAGGCTTTCAGGTCGATTTCATGCAGCTGAAGCACTTGGAGCTGGTAATCCCCTTCGCAGCGGACGACCAGACCGGCAGGAGCAGCGTCAGCAAGGACGTGATCGATTTGATTGAGCAGGTTCGAGACTACGGCGGGCTTTCGTCCCTGGCACTGTCGCTGGAGCACTCACCTGCTGGCGACGTCAAGCTCGAGCCACTGAAGCAGCTGGTTGCCGGTGGACTTGGCGAATGCGAAGCGCTTCGGCTTTCGATAGGACATGTGCGCTCGCTCCGCGACTTGCAAGAGCTGATCGCCGACTGCGCGCTGCCCAAAGCTCGGACCGTGGAGTTCTTGGCCCAGGCGGTTGCAGACGACGTCTTCTCGGCAACTAGTGGTGAGGATGCACAGCGTCTGGGCCGCTTAGTGTGCGCGTCACTCTGCAGTCCTGAGCAGCATGGCAGCTTGTCGGCGTTCACCCTGCGCGTTGAGGCTCTGCTGCAGTCACACGAACGATCGCAAGTCACCGGGTCCGAGCGAACCCTTGGCTTGTTCTTCGAGGAGATCAAGCGCGCGTGGCAGTCGAGCGACCCAGCAGCGAGCTCGAAGGCGGCGACATCACGCGTCTGCTCGACGTCCAAGCAGACAGCCGCAGTCCTTGCGGCGGGGCCGGAGGCAGACACACTTGACCAGTTTGAACGAGTCACTTACTCTTGCTGCCTGGGCATAAAGTGACGCGAAGGCATCCCAACTGAACCAGCGTCCGTCCGTGAGCGCTCTCTCGTAAATACGTCTCTGTTCACCCGTCCAGATCGTCCATCGCGTCGAACGACGGGGCCCTCCCGCTCGCACCCGCCCTGGCCCCCATGGCCTCCAGACTGCGCATCTCCCGCAGCAGCGCCTTGGCCTCCTCGTGCTCCGGCCCTTGCATGTCCAGCAGGCGATTGCAGAACACGGTCGCCTCGGCGTATCGCCCAAGCTGCTTGTAGTAGTTGGCGAGGAAGAGGATAGCCGGCAGCGCCTCGGGCGTGTCCACCCTGATGCTCGCGCCACCGCGAGGCAGGACCACGACACTGCCGTCCGAGTTGGCGTCGCTGCCGCTCTCGCCCCCGTCCTGCTTGCCTTCGCCCTCCCAGCTCGGGCTGCCGCCGTCGCGGACCTGCCGAAGCCCGAGGTGGATCTGGTAGTACTTGGCCGCCTCGTGGGGTTCGTTGCGCAGCTCGAAGATGCGGCCCAGGTGGAACGACGCGATGCCCTCGCGGTCCTGGTTGCCGACGGCGCGCCGGAAGCACGCGATCGCCTCGTCGACCTTGTTGAGCTGGTCGTAGCAGCCGCCGAGCGCGCACCACATGCGCGGGTCGTACGGCCGAATGGCGGCGGCCTTGCGGTAGTAGTAGATGCTGTAGAGGAACATGTTGAGGATCTCGTAGGCCTGGCCAAGGCCGTACCACGCGCGGTAGTCGCGCTCGTTGAGGTCCACGGCGTGGCGGTAGGCCTCGACCGCGGCGCTCGTGTTCTTCATCTCGACGTACTCGTGGCCGATGAGCGTCCAGGCCGAGAGGAAGTTGGGGTCGAGCTTGAGCGCGCGGTGGAAGTAGACGATCGCGCGGTCGTGCTTGCCCTTGATCGAGTAGTAGTTGCCGATGATGCAGCACGTCTCCGGCCGGTACTTCTCGACCTGGAGCGCGCGGTGCGCCAGCCGGCTGAGCTCCGTCTTGTCCTCCTTGACGTACAGCACGTTCGAGTACACGTCCATGTGCTCCATGCGGTGCGGGTCGGCGCTCGCGAGCCGCTCGAACTGGTCCTGCGACTGGTCGAAGTCGCGCATGTGGTAGCTCGTGAGCGCCTGCTGTGCCAGCAGGTACGTGCTCTGCGGGAAGACGCCGCCGAGTTGGTCCAGCAGCTCGCGCGCGGCGTCGTTCTGCTGCTGGTCCAGCAGCGTGTGCGCCTGGAAGAGCTGGAACATCCACGGGCTGCTCGCCGATAGCGCCGCGTCCTCCTCCTGCGACCGGCCGAGAGCAAAACCACACGACACACGCACGTTAGAAGTGGAGGAGGTCGCGACCAAGACGACGAAGCCGCACGCAACTCACGCTCGAGGTGAAGGGCGAGTGGGCCGCCAGCTCCATCCAGGCCGACCAGTTCCACGGGTAGCGCCGGATGGACTCGATCAGCACGAAGCGCGTCGTCACGCTCACCGCCGGGTCCCGGTCGCCGCCGCCGCTCGCTCGCTGCCGCCGCCGCTGTTCCTCCTCCGCATCCAGGCGGAAGCGCGCGCTGGCGCTGGCGGGCGTCGTGGCGGCCTGCGTCGGCGCCGACGACCCGCCGGCGCTGGTGGCGTACCCGAGGCGCCGCAGCACGACCGCGAAGAGGTAGAGCCCGAAGCCGTCGAGCGCGTCGCGCTGGAAGGCGGCGCCGAGCGCCAGGAAGAGCTCCTTGAGGTGCGGGTTGGCGCCTTGGAGCCGCAGGCCGCGGCCCACGTCGGGCTGCCCGGCGCCCGTGACGTTCATCTCGAGGTCGCGCTCCTCCTTGGCCTTCTCGCCGGCCAGGAACAGCGCGTAGTGTTTGAGGAAGCGCGTGCGCTGCATGGCCGGCGCGCTCGTGGCCAGCCGCCCGCTCGACAGCAAGTGGTGCGCGCGCAAGTACTCGCTGGCGTCCATGGCCGCGCGCGCCGCCTCGAACCGGTCGCTCTCGGCCGCGAACCGCGCCGCCTCCCGCTCCTCCTCCTCCTCCCGCTGCTCCTGTCGCCGCCCGGCGCCCAGCCGCGCGCGCGCCTCGTCCGGGACGCCCAGCAGCAGCTCCGACGCGAACCGCGCAGCCTGCGTGAGTCCCCGAGCGCGCAGCTGCCGCGCCGCCGCCCGCAGCTGCGCCGCGATCTCGGCCACCTCGCCGTCCGCCGCCTCCATTTCCGTTTGTATCCAAACACACAATGCAGTCGCTTCAGGGTCGCAACTACCCCGATACTACGACTAGTCACTAGTAAATCCCCTCATCAGTGACGTGTCACTGAAACTGCTGCTTCAACGTGTTATACCCTGCGACAAATCCCAACCACAGCCATCTATTCCTCTTCCTACCGCCCTCGCCGATGTCTATGGGAGCAGGGGAGCCAGAAGATTGGCAGTGGACGCGCCGACAGGCAGCGAGCCCTGCGCGAAGGTCGCGTTGCCGCCCCCGCGGCCGCCCGCGGGCTTGAGCACCGCCTGCAGCAGCCGGCCGGCGTGCTGGCCGCCGTCCCCGCCGCAGACGCAGACGACCTGCGAGCCCATCGACACAAACACGACGCGGCCGGGATCGCGCGAGAGCAGGAACTCGGCGCGCCGGCGCAGCACCTTGGCCATCTCGCCGCCCTTGAGCTCTGGCAGCTCGTGCAGCTCCACGACCGCCGCCGCCTTCCCGTCGACCGCCGCCATCTCGGCCACGACGAGCGGCGTCGGCGGAAAGCCCGTGGCCACGACGTCGCCGAGCGCCTGCACCTGGCTCTCGAGGGCCCTGGCCTGCTTCTGGATCTTGGTGACGCGCTCCGGGACCTTGGCCGGCGTGGTCTCCAGCTGCGCGGCCAGGTCGCTCAACGCCCGGTCCTTCGTCTGCAGGTGCTTGGCGCCGTGCACGCCCGCAACGGCCTCCATCCGCCGCGTGCCGGCCGCGACGGAGCCCTCGCTCAAGATGACGAACGGGAAGATCTCCTGCGAGTTGCTCGCGTGCGTCCCGCCGCAGAACTCGCTCGAGACGGCGGCGTTGCCTCCCACGCGCACGACGCGCACGATCTCGCCGTACTTCTCGCCAAAGTTGCAGATCGCGCCGCTCTGCTCCGCCTGCTCGCGCGGGAGCACCAGCGTGCTCACCTGGTGCCGCGCGAGCGCCATCTCGTTCACCAGCGCCTCGACGCGGTCCATTTCCTCGGTCGAGAGCGCGCCAAAGTGCGCAAAGTCGAACCGCAGCCGGTCCGAGGCCACAAGCGACCCGCACTGGGTCACGTGGTCGCCCAGAACCTGCTTGAGCGCGCGCTGCAGCAGGTGCGTGGCCGTGTGGTGGGCTTGGCAGCCGCTTCGGAACTCGGCGTCCACCTCCGCGGCCACAACCTCCCCGGCGCTCGACTCAACGCCCTGCTCCAGCTGCTCGTACATGGAGACGTCCTCGCCGGTCGGCAGCATGCAGTGCAGCTCGATCACGTCGCTGCTGCTATCGTCACCGCCAGTGGTCCTCTTTTGCGTGTCGACCACCGCGAGGCGAACCTCCTTGCCGCTAGCGCCGGTGAAGACCAGATGCCCGCGATCACCCATTTGTCCGCCGCCTTCCGCGTAGAATGGGCACGGATCGATCGAAATGACGGCGCGTTCCCCTTCGCCTTGCTGCTTCTTTCCCTTGGGGCTCTGCACCCGTCGGACACTCAGCACGCGCGCACTGCTCACCTTCAACTGGTCGTATCCGACGAACTCGGTCTTCCCAAGGCCGACCGACACGCTGTCGCCACTTGCTGCGATGCCACCGTCAGTGGAGTGGACGCCGAACACGCTGCTCTCACTCGCCTTGCGCCGGTGCTCCTGCATTGCCGCGTCGAACCCCGCGATGTCGATGGCGATGCCGCGCTCCTCCGCCAGCACTTGGGTGATGTCCAGCGGGATGCCGAACGTGTCGTAGAGGCGGAAGGCGTCCGCGCCGGCAATCACCCGCCGGTCCCCGCCCTGCGCGGTCGCGAAGACCTTCTCCATGGCGTGGCGGCCGTTGCGCAGCATCTCGTCGAACGCCCGCTCCTCGTTGGCGACGATGGCGCGCAGCTGCGGGAAGCCTGGCTGCTGCTCCCACTCGGGCATGACGATCTCGCTGAGGAAGAGGCCGTCGCGGACCCCGAGCTGCTGCGCGTGGCGGATGGCGCGGCGGATGATGCGGCGCAGCACGTACCCGCGGCCGATGTTGGACGGGAAGATGCCGTCGCGGAGCATGGCGTACGTCGCGCGCAGGTGGTCGGCGACGATGCGCAACGCCCGGATGTGCGCGTTGTCCCCGAAGCGCCAGGCCGCCGGGTCCAGCTCGTGCTCGAGCGCCGCCTGGAACGGAGATCCGGCAGACCTGCCGTCCAGGTTGCTGTCCAGGACGGCGGCGACGGCGCGCATGAGCGGCACGAACGCGTCCGTGTGGTAGTTGGACGGCACGTTCTGCAGCACGGAGGCGACGCGCTCGAGCCCCATGCCCGTGTCGACGGAGCGGTTGGGCAGCGGGTGCAGCACGCCGGGCGGGTCGCCGTCGCTGCGCTGGAACTGCATGAAGACGAGGTTCCACAGCTCGAGGAAGCGCTCTTCCGGGTCGGCGATGTGGTCGCCCAGGTCCCAGAAGATCTCGGAGCAGGGTCCGCAGGGCCCCGCGTCGCCCATGGCCCAGAAGTTCTCCTTCTCGTCGTGCGCGACGATCCGGTGGTCGGGCAGGCCGGCCACCGCCCGCCAGAGCGCGCGCGCCTCGGCGTCGCTGTCCAGCACCGTCACGTGCAGGCGGTCGGCGGGCAGCCCGAGGTCCTGCGTGAGGAACTGCCAGCTGTAGGCGATGGCCTGCTCCTTGAAGTAGTCGCCGAAGGAGAAGTTGCCCAGCATCTCGAACAGCGTGTGGTGCCGCCGCGTGAGCCCCACCTGCTCCAGGTCGTTGTGCTTGCCGCCCGCGCGCACGCAGCGCTGCGCCGACGCCGCGCGCGCGTACTCGCGCCGCTCCTGGCCCGTGAACACCTGCTTGAACGGCACCATGCCGGCGTTCGTGAACAGCAGCGACCCGTCCGCGCCCGGCGGCACCAGCGACGCGCTCGGCACCACGCGGTGCCCGCGCGCGTCGAAGAAGCGCAGGAAGCGCGCGCGCACCTCGCCCGCCGGCAGCGACTGCAGCCCGCGCGTCTGCACTCGCAGCGCCCGCAGACTCGCGCGGGTCGTCCGCCCAGGCCTGACGGTCCGCGACGCGCGCAGCATCCCGCCCAGCAAGCGCACCAGTCGGGTCGGGTCGAGTCGGGTCGGATGCTCAGGCAATGACATGCCGCGCCGGGTGGTTTGAAGGGTGGCGGATCGACATGTACTGCCACCGCTGTTCAAAATGATACAATACTGCTACATACGATACATTCTATAAAATATAATATCGGAAGTAGAAGGTTTTGGAGCCCGCGCAAGTTCAAGGTTGCGAGGGATGGGAGGAGCGGCGATCGCAAGTTCCACGGAGGCGAGGCGGCCTCATGCTGGCCGCCGGCGCGAACGTATCGTCGCGGCAGAGGCTGCGAGGCTCTCGGCTTTGTGGGCCCCATGACGGCGGCGCGGCGGCAGGCACGTCGCGCGCACGTCGGGTTTCCTTCCGCCGGGTCGTCCGGTGCCGCGGCGGCGGTTTCTTCACTCGGCCGACCCCCGCAAGTGGCACTGACCCGAGAGATCAAGCTCACCTAACGTTCCAAATCACGGTGCGTTCGACCCGCCTGTCGCCCGCGCCTTCTCCGCTTTGCCGCGCGTTTATGCGCTTTAACGCGTCCCCGCACCCTGTTTTGGCAAATTCGACCGACTGGCCGGCCCAGCAGCTCCGACGACAACTGCACTCCCAGCACCAGAAAGCGAGCGCTCGACACCTCGACTTGGGCTCCCGGCGTCGCCCCGTTCGCGCCGCTCGCCGCCCCCCGAGGCATCCTGAGGCTCCCCGAGGCTTCCCAGCGCCCGCCCGAGCCCCTCCGCGCCCGTTCAGCGCCCGCCCAGCCGCCACCACGGCGCGGCTGGACATGGAGCCGCCGTTCGCGTACGCGCCGGCGCGCGGCGCGCAGGACGCGGACGCCGACGAGATGCAGCACATGTGGCAGTTCCTGGACGCGGCGCTGCCCACACCGCCCACGGCCGCGCACGCGCCGGGCCCCCAGGCCCAGAGCCAGACCCAGGTCCCTCCGCCTGTGGCCGCGGCGGTCGCCCCCATGGCCCCCGACGAGGCGCTCAACGAGGACGAGAACGGCATGTACAACGAGCTGGGCGACGTGTTCAACAACCTGCTCTTCTTCGGCATGGAGCCCGCGGACGAGCAGCACGCGGCGCAGCACGCGGCGCAGATGCTGCACGGCGTTAGCCCGCCCCTGGCGCCGGGCCACGCGCGCTACAGCGAGCCCGGCGGCGGCATGAGCGGCGGCATGAGCGGCGGCATGAGCGGCGGCGTGGGCGACGTCGCAGGTCCCGGACACGCAGCCACCGCGACCGCGGACGGCACCGGCGCCTCGCACAAGGTGCAGCTGCCGCGATCCGCGTCCGTGAGCAGCAGCCACAGCGGCGTGGACAGCATCTCGCCCGTGGGGCTGCTGGGCTACCCGTCCATGTCGCCCGCGACCATCAACTGGCTGCAGTCGCTGGCCACCTCGGCCAGCTCGGAGAGCCTCTCGGGGCTCATCTCGCCCGCCACGCTCTACAGCGGCTCCGCTGGCGCCACCCCCGGCGCACTGGCCGGCAGCGCCAGCGGGGTGCCCGGAAGCACTGGAGCAGGCGAGGCCGGCAAGGGCGGGGCCCTCCCCAGGTGCGCAAGCATACATCTCACTTGTCGACTGTGGCGGTCTCCTTCTGACGTGCACGCCGTGGTGGCCTAACAGGACGCCGTCGTGCGAGATGATCGACTGGAAGGCGTACAACGAGGCCGTGGGCATGGCGGAGCGGACGCTAAAGGAGCCGGCCAAGTGGCGAGTCATCCCGCAGCACGGGCCGCACGCCGACCCGGCCGCGACCATCTCGACCTTCCCGGGCGCCGTCGGCGGGCCTCCACCGGAGCATCACCAAGCCTTCAAGGCAGACAGCCTGCCGCCTCACGACCGGTCGGTAGGTGGGCCGCCCATGGCGATGCAAACGCCATCTGGAGAACCAGGCGGGACCGACGACGAGGGCGGACTGCGAACGCACTTGACGCGCCAGTTCGAGACCATCAAGAACACGGTCGTGTCCATCGTGGGGGCTATCGGTGCTCCAGGCTCGCCCTCGTCGGAGAACGCGGCTGGGATTCAGTCGGGTGCTGCCCCGCCCGGCTCGGCCGTGAGTGGCCACGCGCACTTGGTCCGGCCGCCAGCAGTGATGTCTTCTGGCCTCAGCGCGCAGGAGCAGATGCACCTGGCGGCCAAGCGCATGGCGGAGGAGAAGAACAAGCGCAAGGCCATCATCTCGCCAGAGTACGTCCAGTACGGGAACACAGGCGGCGGCGGCGGGAACCCCGCGCTGTTCGGCATTGACCCGAGCGTGGTCAAGATCGAGGGCGACATGGGCCAGATGCAGTTCGCGACCGAGGTGCCGGACCCGACGGGTCGACGGCCGTCCAAGCGGTCGCTCCACCAGGCTGGCGCGGCACCCAGCATGGTCCCCATCTCGACGCTGCCAACGTCGCACTCGTCCATGTCGCTGGACACGGACGCGTCGTCGTCGCCAGTGGCGGAGAGCGCCAAGGACGAGGGCGGCGCGAACCCGGCGCAGATCCGCTGCAAGTGCACGGGCAAGTGCCGCAACGCGCGCTGCGCCTGCGTCAAGGCCGGGCTCGTGTGCGGCGTGCACTGCAAGTGCGTGAGTTGCGCGAACCCGTTCGTGCCAATGGAGAAGGAGGGCATCGACATCCAGAAGATGGTCCAGGACGTGTGTCTGATGCAGTACCTGTCCAAGGTCAAGGACATGCAGGAGCTGCTGGACTCGACCGTCGCGTACGAGTGCTGCGACGGTGTCGTGCAGGTCAAGCACACGATCGAGAGCGGCTTCTCGTGTCCGCACTGCCAGGCGCACTACACGTACTCGTGGTGCAGTAACAAGCTGTGCCACGACCAGAAGAAGCCGCGCAAGCACTGCGCCAAGTGCCGGCGTTGCGGGGACCACCGCAACGAGCACTGCGACGACTGCAACCACTGCTACTTCGCGGGCGTCGCCAACAGTTTCAGCTGCAGCTGCAAGTCGGGCAAGCCCGTGACCGGCAGCGGCGTCAAGGCGCGCTCCATCGTGCCCAACATGGCCCGCGACGCAGACAACGCCAGCTCGTCGTCCACCAAGTCGTCGTCCTCGCCGCCCGACCTGTTCGGCACGCGCGACGAGAACGCCAACGGCGCCAACCTGCCCTCTTCCTCGTCGACGCGGTCGGCCGGCGCAGCGGACAGCTCGGGGCACGGCACCGTCGCGGCGGGTCTGTCCGGGCCTGACAATGAGGGCGACGACTCGTGCAAAATGCAGTAGCGCAGACACGAGGGCTGCGGACGCGCCGGACGAAGGTGCGGTCGGTGTTTGGATGTATGGGATGCAAATTATAAACTCTTGACCATAGGGGAGCCGTCGAGCCGGCCCCGCCTCGAAAGCGCTTGCCGAGAGTTGGTTGCCGGTGCTGACGCTGGTGCTGCCGCCTCGCTACGCCCCGAGGACCGCCAGGAGCACGCCCAGCGCCGCTGCGAACGTCCTCCAGGCGCTGAGCGCGGCGGCCGCGTTCTCGAGGCTGGGCGTGCAGACGACGACGGGCTTGTTGGTGTCCGGGTCGACGGTGTAGTCCTTGAAGGGCGAGCCGGGGTACGGCGCGCGGAAGTAGACGAGCTGCTGGTCGACCCAGGTGGAGCTGACCTCGGGCGAGCGGCCGTTGACGAACGCGGGGTCTCCGCAGCGCCAGAGGTCGCTCGAGAGCTGGCACGCCGTCATGTAGTTCTCGCACACGCTGCGGCACAGCAGCAGGCTCTTGCCCTCGGCGTCGCAGCGCGGGAAGTTCATCCAGCACAGGTAGTTGCGGAAGGCGTTCTCGCAGTCGGCATTCTCGGTGAAGCGCGGCACGATCTCGCTGCCGCCGCCCCACTCGTCCGTGCCCCTGTCCTGCAGCGTCGAGTTGGTCTCGTACACCTTGCGCAGCGCCACGAGCTTGGCGAACATCTGCTGCGCGAACGTGTCCTTGGCCAGCGCCGAGTGGTTGTACCACAGGCTCTGGTAGCGCGGCAGGCACGCCGTGTACGGCACGACCGCCTTGCAGAAGGGCAGCAGCAGGTCGAAGTCGCCAGGGTTCGTGCACACGCCCGTGTCGGCGCCCGCGATGGAGCAGGCCCAGCCTGGCTCGCCCAGCAGCGCGAGAACCGCCACCACCAGCCCCAGACACAGGCGGAGGGGGCGAGGCGGCGCCATGGCAACCGGTTGAAGACTGACGCCCTTTCGAGACGGACACGAGCGATCTTGGCCGCGAGCGACACGTGCACAAGGCAATCAAGGCGTCCGGGTGTTGAACGAACGCTTACACACGCATATCCACAGGCTCCAGACCAACTCCCGGCCTTCACGAATCACCAGCGGCTGTCGTACTGCTGAACGAGTTCTCCGAGCTGCTCAGCGACCTCCGGCATGGTGATCCGCTCCTGAGGGTCCAGCCGCGTCATGCGCAGCACGAGGTCCCACTCGGCGTCCGAGAAGCAGCTGGGCCGAGGCGGGAGCTTGCCCTTCTTGACGTGGAAGCCCACCGCCACGTTGGCGACCCCGCCCCACGGCTGCCGG
>JAADYB010000711.1:0-14592 GCA_023338075.1 Phytopythium litorale | reverse complement strand
TGCAACAAAGCACTTCGATCAGCCGCGGAAGGCGGCCGAGAAAATCTGCTGGAAGGTGCGCGGCAGAGCGGCCGTGTCGAGGCACACGTGGCCCCTCCCGCTCGGCAGCTGCCTCTGGATGCGCTCGGCCTCGTCGGCCAGCGACGCGATGAAGATCGCGTGCGCCTTGACGCGCGGGTCCGAGGACAGCAGCTCGCCGATGCGCGCCGGCCGGATGCCGTAGCGGTCTAGGTTGGCGTCGCTCACCACCAGCACGTAGAAGTCGTCCGCATCCTTCTCAACCACGCGTTTGACAGCGCGCGCCACCGCCTCCACGGTGTGGTCGCCGCTCGCGCAGTACTGAGTGTGAGCCGCCATCTTCTGCAGCACCTTGAGCCGCTGTTTGCGATCGGCAGGTGGCTCACCGAAGGCTACGAACGGAATGTCGGGCGAGTCGCCGCTGTGGCCCACGATCGAGTACTCGAGCGTCTTGTCGAAGCCCGCGAAGCTCTCCATGACCATCAGCGACGTCTCTAGCATGCGCTCCAGCCGACCGTCTTGACCGTTGAATCGGTACATGCTGCCGCTCACATCCATCACGAACAGCAGTCGCTTGGGCAAGTGGCTCTGTGCGCGACTCGAGAACGGCGAGTCGCTCTGGCCGCGGCGCTTGAACACCAGTCGCTCACCCGCCACACCGTCGACAAGCTTCGAGTCGTCCAGCTCGCCGCTCGACTGATGCTTGAGCCAACTCCGCTCTTGCTCCACAGACTCGAGGTTGCCCAGGATCGCGCGCAGTTGACCGATCTCGGGCTCGACCCTGTCGGCATACCGTTGGTACGTCGCCCACTCTCGATCGCTCATGTCGATCTCCTCCAGCCGCGCGGCCAGCGCCTCCTCTGCCATCGCGCGAGCTTTGTCGCGAGTGGCTGCGGACACCTCGTCTTTCTTCTCCTGAGAGACTTGGTGGACTGGGTGGCCCTTGTCGAGTCGATAAGGACCGCCGCGACCACCAAGTCCTGCCGTGTCCGAGCCGCCACTGCCGCCTGCCCACGTGTTCCCACCTACATGGGGGTCGTTCTTCGGGTCCTCCTTGCCATACTTCGGCGCATCGAGCCCAGTCCGAGGCTTGGATTCCGGCGACTGGCCGTTCACCTTGAGTTCGAGCGTGCCTGATCTATCGCGAGGCTCGACAGGGTCCGAGTAGCCCACGAGCTGCTTCCATAGCTTCAAGTCCGCCTCCAGCACCGTCTGGTCAAACTGCCAGAGACGAACGTTGCCGTCCTCGTGGAGCGTGATCGTGTGCTGCCCATTGTTGTGGAGTTTCGAAACACCAACGACTCGAGGCATTGATGCCAGCTCAGATGGATCATCCGAGCGATGCGCGTCAACCACAACCGTTCTCGTGGATTGATCGCGAGGTGACGTCAGCTCCAGGTCGACGATCGATCCAACCGGCGACACGCTAGTGTTGATGACATGCTCGTCGTTGCTCCAAGCTCGGAGCATTCCTTCTCGAGCGTCAGCAGGTTCGCGAAGCCAGCTCTGGACTCGGCCGTCCTCAGACGAAATCTCTTGCAGGAACGCGTTGCGATGGACGCTGAACGAGCTGCCAGCAAAAAGCGATGCCTGTGTGTTTGCCGCGCTCGATCCTTCGACTGTCGCCCGCTTGAGAATAAACTCAGACTCGTCCACACGCTGGATGGAGTACACCACTGACTGGTCCATTGTCCTCAGCAGCCACTCATCATTGCCGAGGTGCTGGACGGTTGTAAGCTCCTCCACGAGTGATGACTGCGTGCCACCGGTCAAGTTCTGGCTCCCCAGATCCATCGAGTAGAATCTGTTGGACTGAAAGTCAATGAGCTGGAAGATGCTCCCGCCAAGCTGGTATCGCACCAATAGTCCATCCTTGCTCGAGGAATCAGCCGTCACCTGCCACGGTGATGAAGACGAAGCCACGCCACTGCCGAACCACTTGGCAAACGGATGCGCCTCAGTGGGGCTACCAGTTGGCTGGTGCACTTGGCCATCCAACGCGCCATCAGGGAGTGAGAAGCACCTCGCCCGACCATCGCTGTTCTGCTGCGGGTCGATGAAAATCGTCAGCCCTGGTCGAGTCAAAGACATACAACGGTTAGTTGTGAAGCAGAGTAGCAACAGGGAAGCGAGATTGCGTGCCTGTTGATGGGATGAAGACGGCGAGCTCCTGCTGGTGCGCGAGGTTGACGAGCACTGGATTAGCCTCCCAGCGCATGTATTGGCTCTCCAGCTCCAGCACTCGATGCGCTCTGTCGGATCCCGTCTCGATGTTGGAGAAGCTATGGAGACTCATCGGACTTCGCGTCAAGACTGCGTAATAGAAGAGCGAATCCGTCAGTCTTTAGTCTATCACCACGTAGACTGGGCGGCAGAAAGCTTACCGTGCACGGAGTCGTCCGGGAACACGGCGAGCGCGTGCGCCACCTGCTCCCGACTCCCTGTCACAGGGACACGGAACGACGCGAGCTGTTCGGTGAAATGCTGCAGGCGGTGTTGCTGCACAGCGAAGCTCTGCTTGGTCGGCGGGTCCAGCCAAATCTGCCGGCGCTTGAGCTCCGCTCGGAACAGGTGCGACGCACTGTCCTTCTTCCTCCCCCTTTTGTTGCCATTGAACGAAAGACGAACCATGCTGTCTGCGTCCCAGTGCCACGTCTCCGTCTCGCGCGCAGGTGGAAGCCTCGTTGGCGTGGCGAGCGTGATACCCACTTGGAAATCCTCCCTCGAAGCTGTCAGCGGGATCCCATGGCTGTTGATGTGGCGCAAAGCACACACGGATGAAACAAAGAGAGAACAGGTGTGAGCCGTTGATTCAGCGGACTTGCCAGTGTCTAGAACGACTCCCCACACAATCAAAGGGGAGAACACGACTACGTCAATCCGTTCCTACGCGGAGGAGACACCATCGAATGCGCGCATTCGTCCGTCAATACCGTGTTCTAGTCTCCTCGCACGTGAACAGAACGCGCGATCGCAGGCAGATGCAGTGCGTACCTCAAAAACACTTCTGAGAGCTGCTGCCGCATGTTTGGGTCGTACGAGTCGAAAGCCAGCACGTTCTCCTAGAGACATCAACTGTGTTAGCACTCCAGCGTCGCTCCGACATCAGATGCCTGTCCACGCACCAGGACAGAGGTGATCCCATCGGTCGGAAACTTCTCCAAGTGCTTGGCGACTGCCACCGCCTCGCGTGTCGAGTACGGGTATGTAATGACACCCTGCTCCACCAGCTCGCGCAGCTCGGCGAAAGCGCGACACAGGCGACGGAGGATCTCTGTCGGCACGGTTGGTGCGTACGCCTTCAACAGCTCGAGCTCGGATTCTTCGTCTGGGTTATCGATGGCACTAACACAGCAAAGCACAAGTGAGACGTCCCCTCCGCTCACGATCAGATCAGGGCAAGCGTACTGGCTGGCGAAAATGTCGCCGATCTCGCGGAAGAAGTTGTTGCCAAGGAAGGGGAAGCCAGGGCGGTTCGCCAGCACCCACACCTGGAAGTTGGGATGCAGAGGGATCACTTGGTCTTTCTCGTAGTCTTCCAAAGACACCTTCGATGGGTCGACCAAGCGCTTGCCGTTTCCCTGGTGACATTAAAGCCACAACTGTCAGTTCATCCATCAGAGCAGTTCCAGGGTATTGTCTTTTGAACGTACAAGGAGCATCTCTCCATCCTCAATCAACCCCTTGAGGACGCAGACCACTTCAAGCGGCGCCTTGTCCGCCTCGTCCACGACGAGCGTGCGGCCCGTCTTCGCTGCACGCACAAGCGGCGAGTCCTCCCACACGATCTTGCCATCGACGAGCGTCGGTACGAGCGTCAGCGTTTGCACGGTCGTCTGTCATGCACAAGGCAAGCGATTCGACACAGTCATTATTGGGTCGAAGTGAACATCCAGAGCCAATACTTTCAGCATGGCACGTACATCGCGGTGGAGTTGAATGTACTCGCGCTCTTGCTGAAGGAGCTGCAGAAGGCGATCAACCACCTTGTTCTTGCCGACACCTTGGTTGCCGATGAGCAGCAAATGTTTCTGGCCAGACGCAACGTCCTGCAGCATGTCCTTCATGGTCGTCGTGTGCTTTGGGATGTCGAAGAAGTGCGGCTGCGGAACAAGCTCCGGGTTGGACGGGTTCTGCAATGGGTACGATACGTCGCCGATGAAAAGCCGACCACTCTCCTGCCGGATCTCGTCTGGATCAAGAATACCAGCATCACGAGACAGATCATGTTAGATGCACTGCTTCCGCCCTTCAGGACAAGCCCGCATGTGCCAAACTTACCGCTTAGGTTCGTTGAATCAGTCGGAGTCGCTGAACTCGCTTGGCGCTGGGCTGGAACGCCACTCGCGTCCAGCAGTGAGTCGACCAGGCGCGCACACGAAGATGGCAGGAACTGCGTGAGCAATGTGTCATGCAGCACCAAGCGCAAGTCGTCCATCGACTGGCTCGGGAAAGCGCTCAGGCGGCGGCAAACGCGCAGCAGCTGGCGAAGCGACAGCGTCAACGACAGGTAATCCGGCTCACTGCTGCGCTCTTTCTCGTCTCGCAGTTTGTCGGTGAACGACAGTAACGCCCTGCGCCAAGCAAGCAAGCATCGACAAGCGTTAGAGGATTAAGTCTTGCTCAGGATGGTAAAGCATTGCGAGTGTTGTACGCACTGCGAGGTCTTGGCAGGCAGATCAGGATACAGATGCCCAACAATCTCTTGACACTCTTGTCGGCTGAGCTCGTGCAGGTGGTGAAAGCTGAACATGGCGATGCTTTCCGAGTTGAGCCAGGCAGACGTCGGCTCCTTTCCTGGCACGGTAGTTGAAGACTTCAAGCTGTACGGGTCCGCTTCAGCGATCGCAATAATCCGGAACGATGGGTGAATGGGAAAAATGCGGGAGGTGGACAGCATCGCAGATCCCTCCACGTCTTCAGCGCCAATGTCTGCCTCCCGAATCACCGCGTCGTACTTGTCCTTTGATAGCAGTTTGGTGCCGTCAGCAAGATCAATTTCGCGATCTTGGATGAGCCGTTGGAGCACGCCCAGACTGTCGCTGCCGAGACGATGAACGCCGTCCAAGATAGCGATGTGACCACGACGAGCAGCGTGGATCAGAGGACTGTCCTCCCACCGCGTATTGCCTCGCGAGTCTGTCGCTCGACGCTGCAGCAGATCCCGCGCGGTCATGTCTTTGAACAGACTGAACAACTCCGTCGGGTACCCAAGTCGGTGCGCGAACAAGCGCACAAGGTCCGACTTGCCACTTCCCTTGGCACCCAAGACGCACAAGTCGCCTCCAGCAGCATGGTCTTGGATCATGTCAGACAGGATCGAGCGGAGCTGGGCTGTCTCGTAAAACCCTCGCATCGGGCCATTGTGGGTCGCGGACGCGCCACTCGGAAGCTGCAGCTCTGTGGTGTCCCCACCACTGCCATCCGGTGACACCACACGGAACGTGGCGGTGGCGATAGCATCGCTTGGCGACTGCTTCGTGACTTGCTCAATGATGTACTGAGAGTTAGGGGCTGACTTGTCCGACGCAAACTTGTCCAGCACTCGGTCGAGCGTGCTGCAGTTTGATGCCGCCTTGACACCGAAAACTTCTGGAGTGACAGGGAAGACTCGTCGGACGGTGTGTGCGATGCTCGCATCAGGGAACTTGCTGAGCACTTGAGCACAGTGCGCCATTGATAGGTAGTCGAAATGCGGCATGCGTTGCTGAGCTGACGATCCAGTAGCCACCGTCGTCGCCTCGATGACGTTCACCGCCTCTCGAATGCCAACGAGTCGCTCCAACACCGGGATAGGCACCGTCGGCGCAATGGTCACCAGTGCCTCGAGTTGAGTACCTGGAGACGGCGAGCGAACATTGCGCGCTTGGAAACGCGAGCGCAGAGGCGGGTCGAGCGTACGGCCCGGATACGGAGGAACCGGAAGACCCAGCGCGATCACTCGGAAGTCCGGATGCACGCGCACAAGATTCTGGGCGTCCAGATCTCGACGAGAGTACCCAGCCTCGAGCAGCGCATCGTAGCTGAACGAAATCGCAGACAACAATGCATTAGAAGTCGATGCTAAGGCGGCAAACGGGTGTCGATGAAGGCACTGATCATACCTTTCAGCCTTCATCAAGAACCGCCCGTCGTCCAGCGACATTTCGCGGTTCTCCAGCAGGTTGTTCAGCGTCGGCAGCACGTTCCGCTCCGCCTTCTCCAGGCCTGTTGAGTCGCCATGACGCGTCAGTCGAGGAAGGAACCAGGCATTGAGCATGAGTTGAGTGTTGCAGCGCACCGTCGATAACCAGCACGCGGCCATTGATCGCAGCGCGGACGGGTGCTTGGTCCGTGAAGATCGCCGCGCCATCCACAATCTCGCGGCGCTAGAACAGCGACAATGAGGAGGGGAGGCCTCGGTCAAGCCCACGTTTCCAACGACAACCCCACCGCTGGCACGCTCACGCACCTGCTTGAGGTCGGACTCGGTCGTGTCCGGCGAGATAGCGACGTACTCGACCTCCTTGTTGAGCAGTTCGCAGAAGCGCATCGACAGCAGGCGTCGGGATGCGCCTGGAGGACTGAGGCGAGGGTCAGCATGCGGGAAGAAGACAAGCAAGCCTGCATGTTTGCCGAAGTACCCGATGAGGAACATGTCTTGGCTCAGCAGATCCTTCTGCAGCATCCACCGCAGATGTCCCAGCAGCTCCTGCGACATCGGCCGCGAGTCGATGAACAGCGGCAGGTATCCGCGCGGCACGAGTCCGATCGCCTGCATCCCCAGCACAAGACACTGTCAGTCAGATCGTCACCCGATCCACCATCGTGTTGATCCAGCCAGCACCTTGGCGGCCTTGACGGGCGCCACCACGCCGCCGATCTCGACCGTCCGCCGTTCCTGGCCGCCAGCGACACCTCCCGCCCATCGGACGCCCAATGCGTGAGGCCGCGCGGCTGTCAAGCGCACGCGCGGCGTCCGTCCGCGCAGCATCAGCATCCGATCACTTTTCACGTGGCGACCTGGTGAGATGCTGGAGTTTGACGCGCTCTTGTATAGAGCTACACGTTTCAAGAGAGTGTAACCCAATGAACTGGAGAGCACATACAGTTGGAGAGCAGCGGTTTGACGTCATTGAATTTCGGGCTGCTTCAACATGCCACCGTCATCCGCGCTCGTCCTGACTCCATGGGGGTCGACTTGCGCATCAAACACGTCAACGCTTGCCGCCACGCTCTTTGTGTGTGATCTTCAGAGCAGGGAAGAGTGGCGACAATGCTCGAGACGCCTCGAGGTCGGCTGGTCTACACATGCAGCGTCGACTTGATGAGGGCCACGAGCTTGTCCAGGTCGGCGAGCCCCTTCTTGACCTCGAACGTCTGCAGACAGCCTGTGGGTTGCCATGTTGTAGCAGTCAGTTGCATCGGAGCGAGCACAGGGTTGCAGCCCCCTCCGAGTGAGACGTACCGACGTTGGTGTAGAAGTCGATGAGCGGCGCGGTCTCGTCGTTGTAGACCTCCAGGCTGCACGAGTCACACCAGTCGCGTCAGAGGCTGCTACACTTGCCAAATCGCTTATCAAAGCAACGAACCCACCGCTGCTGGACGACCTCGGGCGTGTCGTCGTGGCGCTGGACGAGCGACGGCGTGCCGCACGAGTCGCAGATGCCCTCCACCTTGGGAAGCAGCGGCGGCATGTAGTACTCGCCCGAGTTGATGAACGCCACGTTGTAGCCCGACCCGCACTTGGTGCACACGCTATCAGCGGTGCATCACGCGCTTGATGAGCCTTAGTGGTTCCACGCCTCGAGATCCACAAGCGACTCACCGGCGACCACTAATCTTGTCCGACAAGATCCACTGGGGCAGATCAATGTTCACCACCAGGTCCAGATCGGAAACCTGCGTTGGGCACACGCAGATCAATGCGTCAGGATCATCCTCATCACCGCGTCTTCTGCGTCGACCGGTAGCTCCTTCCCCACCTTCTGGAACGCCTCCGCTTGAGGAACGTTACGAGGGAAGCCATCCTGCAACATCACTGTCAGAACCAGCCAGCATCCTGTTTCAATCGCAGTCGATACAACCACTTACGAGGATGAAACCCGTCTTGGCGTCGTCCTCCGCAAGGCGCCTGTCAACCTGCCAGAGCGGGGACCGAGGGTCAGCGATCAACATGCTTCCCTCTCACCGGTAGCCCTGCCGCACCATAGCCAGGATGATCTCGTCCGGCACCAGCGCGCCGCGGTTGTTGTAGTCCTGCCGTCAAATGCCATGTCAACGAGCGCCGGCAACTCCAGCAGCAGGCGCCAGCGACGCGCACCTTGATCTTGTCCCCGAGCGCCGTGTTGTTCTTGATCTCGTAGCGCACGAGGTCTCCCGTCGAGATGGTCGGGATGTCGAGCATGGGAGCGATGCGCGACGCGTACGTGCCCTTGCCGGCCCCCGGCGCGCCGAGGAACATGATCTTGAGGCTTGGCGCGGCCTTGGCCGTCGAGCTGAACATGGCGCGCTGCATCCTGCTCTCTGCAGTCGCACAGCGGTCGAATCGTGAGCGTCACGCGGAAGGCGAGCAGGCGGTCAGGACGACCCACGGCAATAGCGGCAATGACCGCACCGGCGGCAAGCAGCACGGCAACAAGGAACGCACGCACCGCAGCAAGGTGGTGTCGGCGATGGGAGGCTTGCTTGTCTTTGCGAATCACCGGCGACGCAATTGGGCATCGCCAGCAGCTCCCCTTACCGTAACCCTCTTGCCGCGACCTTCGCGCGACCTCAAAACGTACCCTAGGGTACACGTCAACCCCCCACACACATCTGATCCTATTTCTGATCCCGTCGACGTCGACGTCAAACGTGTCCGCTCTGAGTCCACTTCGGTCTCGCAACACAACGGCATCACTTCCGCGCTTCATAAATCCAGAGGATCGGATGGCGGCGGCGCTACAGTCGGGGCCTCGGCGCGCGTGGCCGCTGGCGCTGGCGGTGGCGGCGGCGGCGCTAGCCGCGAGTCTGTCGCTGCAGCTGAGCGCGCGGTTGACGCTCGTGGCGGTCTGCGTGGCCGCGTACCTGCCGTCGTTCCTGGACGGCGCCGAGTTCTCGGGCGACCGCTACTGGCCGTGGTTCGCGGCCTGGACCAGGCGCTACGTGTACAACATCCCAGCCACGATCGAGTACGAGCAGCCGCTGGCCGCCGACAAGCAGTATATCCTGTGCTCACACCCGCACGGCCTCACGTCGGCGCACCACGGGCTGCTGCTCTCTGGCGCCTCGGAGCCGTGTACGTCGTGGTGCTGACCCGAGTCCTGTCATCTGCACGTGTGTTGAAGGCAACTGACTGCTGCTGCTGTTGCTGGACAGCCTTCCACGACGCGATTCCCATGAGCAACCGCCGGCACCTGGCGGCCTCGGTGTGCTTCCGCATCCCGTTCTACCGCGAGTACCTGCTCTGGCTCGGCTGCGTCGACGCGCGCCGCAGCATCGCCACCAAGGTGCGGCGTCGATCCATCCTGCCACGTTCGTTAACTTGAATGTTGCCCTGACACTAAGCGTGTGTGCTTTCTGGCTGCAGATGCTCAAGGAGGGCAAGAGCATCGTGATCCTCGTGGGCGGCATCGCCGAGCAGATGCTGGCGCAGCGCGGAGACCACACCATCTACGTCAAGAAGCGCAAGGGCCACATCCGCTTGGCGCTGCAGTACGGCGTGCCCATCGTCCCGGGCTACGCCTTCGGCGAGAACGACTTGTACACGCACTCGGGGTAACCATCTCACGCTCGCGCCATGATTGTCCTGCCATGCTTTCGTCCCTAACGAACGTGTTGTGCGTCCTCCACAGTCTGCTGTTGTCGTTCCGGCGCGCAGTGGCCAAGCGCTTCTCGTTCGCCATCCTCGTGGGCTACGGTGCGTCCAAGTGGCTGCCGTTCCTGCCGCACGAAGGGGTGGCCATCAACCAGGTCTTCGGCAAGCCGATCAAGGTGGAGCGCACGCCCGAGCCGACGGCCGAGGACGTGGAGAAGCTGCACGACAAGTACGTGGCCGAGCTGGTGCGCCTCTTCGACACGTACAAGGACAAGTACGGCTACACGGGTGCGAGTCTCCAGGTCGTCTAGACCGAGAAGCAGATGAGAGCGGAGGGTTCGATGGTGTCCAACACGCAGAAATGGAAATGCATGTCCCGAGTCCGGCGGTGCGACGATTGACTGCCTTGGTCGCTCGCGGTGCTAGTTGCTCACGCCACGTACAGGAACCGCGAGACGTCGTCTTCGTGGCGCCGCAGGTACTCCTTCTGGATGAGGATCTCGACGTTCTGCTTCACCATGGCGGGCGTCGGCACGAACTGGCTGTGCAGCATCTCGGCGACCTCGACCTGCAGCTGCGCCTGCGCGATGTCGCGCCGCGTTTTCATGACGCGCACGATCGCGGCCTGCAGCGACATCTTGCGGTCTTCCTCCACTTCGCGCGCGGTCGCCTTGGCCACCTTGGGTGTCTCCACGGGGGCACTCGGCATGGCCTGCCACACGTTTTCAAGCGCAATCGTGCGTGAGTGCCTTGACGATGTCGAGAGTCTGCAGAGCAGCCAAGTCGTACCGATACGCGGATCTTCCGGTTGGAGTACTTGAGGTTCAACGCCAGCATCGGGTTCGCATCGTCTCCGCTCTTCAGCAGGATCTTGCTCTGCAGACGCCACCATCGATATTGTGAGCCGTCAAGAAGTGTATAGATCGCAGGCAACATGGTGATACGAGCGCACCTTCACGAGGCTCTCAAGGTGATGCATATCGTGCGCAGTGAGGTTGGTCCGCTCCAGAACCGCTGCGTGCGTCATCGAATCGGACGAATTGAACTGAAGAAGTTGCTCACGGTGTTAGACGTGTTGTCGACCAGACCCATGCTGGCAGCGATTGCGAACCAACGCATACCTGGAGCAGGATGAGCATTTGGTAAAAGCTCAGCGCGAACTCGTATCGCTTGTCCAGAAAGTGCGTCTGCAGGATGCCGTACGACAGGTGATGGATCCACTGCAGCTTCCGCCCCGTGCTCCGTTCCGTGTAGAACTTGGTGAAGAGCGCGATGTGGGCGTCAATCTCGGGCGGCAGAAGGATCTTGGACTCCGGAGTCGTGCTTGAGATCGGCCACGCGCCAGCCGTGAGCACGTCGCAGTGGTACGAGACGGAGTGGTGGAACGCGATGGCGGCGGAGTTCTCGGCCAACTCGGTGCGGAGGGCAATGTCGTGTTGCTCCAGCCATGCTGTGAACGCAGCCAGCAGCTCCTGTGGGTCAATAGCGAGTGAGTTCTTGGATCCAAACCCGCTCCGGTAGGTTACTTGGTTTTGCACGCTCACCTTGCTCAACATCTTGTCCTTGAGCATCTTCTGAAGCTTCGAGACAAAGTCATGGCCGCAGATTTCGCGAAGCTTTTGGATGAGCATGACCTCCAGGTCGTTCGCCACTCCTGAGCCTGATCGATACAGCAGCGAGAGAATGAGTTGCACTGTGCGCATCAAAGCCGTGGATCCATCGTGAGTATGGCAGTCTACCTTTGATCAGCCGCTTTGCCAGGTACTTGGAGTAGTACTTCTTGAAGACGTCTTTGTCATCGATCAGGCAAAATACGACGCTGATGCTGTCGATCTTCTTCTCGAGCGCATCATCCGAGAGCGCTGGCTGATATCGACCGGCAGGACTTGTTGGCGCATGCTTGGACGACCCCCTCATTTCCTGCTTCATCATGCAGTGGCTGTACTTGGCCAACAGCTCGGGCAGTCGGGGGTGCGAGTTGGCAAATGAGCGGCATGCCTGTGGCAAGCATGTCCATCAGTTCTCTAGTCAACCGCAGAACCCACACACGATCGCGTTGCGTACTTGGTCGAGCGCCGATCGCATCAGTGGGTGGAAATCGAAGGCTTCTTTGATCAGCTCGAAGTACTTGTTCCGGATCTGGACGAGCGCCTCGATGTAGCCCTCCGGGTTCTTGGTCGAGTCGTCGTGCTCGAACCTGCGGACGATCTCCAGGCCGCTGGTTTCGATATACTTTTTCAAGATGTTCTGGGAATCAAAGCGCACGTCTCGTCAGTCAGCTAGGGTCTCGCCAAACGGAGAAAAGATCAGTCGGTCGCGTACCTTCAGTGAGACGAGCGCGTCTTCTTTCGGCAGCTCGGAGAAGAGAGAGAAGACGCGGTGCAGATCCGCTGTCTGGTTATCGATCAGGAAAGCCTCCACGCTCTCACAGATCCGGTCCGTGTGCTCCTGTACCAGCACTCGACAGCACGCCTGTCGAGCCTGGGCAACAGTGCTGGTGTTGCACGGCAAGCCAAGCAACTTCGTCAGATATAATGCCAGCACCAAACCGAAAGAAACCCCACCACATACGCGTGGTGAAGACGCAATTCGCATCGCTTCTGCTCCTGGTTGCACAGGAGTTCCGCTTGTGCTAGATACTCGGCAATTGGGATGCTGGCTAGCAGCTCGTCCGCCAACGCCGAGTAATATTGCGCCGTATCCTGATGGATCAGTCCGTGAGTCTCTCAACGTCTCCACCTTCGTCAGATATAACTAGAGTCGCACCTCAAGGAAGGGCACTTCGAGCTCCTCTCGGTAGAGGCTCATCTGGTCTGGCTTGCACATGCCGAGAGCAAAGTACGTCTGACCACCGCCAAGTTCACATGGCGTCAGCACCACGAGCTGCGCGTATGCGCAACGTCCTCTAACGTGAACGAACCTGAACGGTGGCCGCAACACAGTCGCCGTCGCTAAAGTACTCGGAACGATCCGAGCGGGCGGAGCGGAAGAGGTGAATGATCGCCTGCAGCAGCCGCTTCTTCGTCTTGAGGAACGCCGAGTCGTGCCAGATGTGCAGCGCGAGCTGTCGCCCCCAACACGAAGCGCCGATGAGCAACCGCCGGTCATTTGATCAACGTCGAGCGTCTACGATACCTCAGTGATGGGGTAGACGCCCGGCACGGGAGCTTGGCCGGTCTCGCAGTGCGAGTACTTGATCCAGTACCGGTTCTAAATGCAGCCACAGACACTCAGTCCGACCTGCTACTGGAGTCACGCGCGGGTGTGCATCACTTGATCCCTACCAGATAGCGAAAGAGCTCCGAGATGTACGTGGTGCCCGTCGCGAACGCCTCGAAGGCGGCGCAGTAGCGCTGCAGGAACTCGGACTCTCCATTTACGGCGTCCAGGTCCTGCCTCGGCACACGAGTCGTCTGTAAGCCAGGCAGCAGTAGGCAGGCTCTAATAGCAGTCAACAGACCTCTAAGATGGCCTCCACGCGGGCGACGAGCAGTCCGCGCAGGCGGAAGAAGAGCATCTCGGCCTGCGGGGTGCCCGGGTTGGTGCAGATCTTGTACACGCCACTGCGTCGACGCCGCGCAGGGTTAGCGCCCGCGACCAGCAGGAGCAGCAGCAGCCGACGCCCACGTACGAGTACATGCCCATCCATTTATCGTTGGAGAGCGTCTGCGGCGTGCCCGAGACGAGCGACGTGAGCTGCGGCTGCATGCCGTCCCAGATCTTGTCGAAGTTGACCTGCACGCCGCCGTCAGCGTACCCCCGCGTAACCCCCACAAGCAGAGACAGGCAGGTGCATCGAACCGCACCGTCGAGCTCTTGAACAGCGACATGACCTCCCGTTTCTCCAGTTGCTAGGGGCAAGCGCCGCGGGGACGAAGCGAGGCGAATTGAAGGCGGCGGCGTGTGCCTTGAGGCGTCGCCTCTTGAAAGCTGTGTTTGCCGTTTGGCGGCTTGGGGTTCGCCGACAAAAGTTACCCATGGCGGTTCAAGCGTAACCGGGATACGCCCCCCAATAGTAGCCTGTGAGGTGTTGAAGCGGATGCACCACGTCACAGACGGGAATGGATATGGATGCTGCCTTGGGACAGGCGTTGGTCGCTCCCTGTCATCCCCCCGGGCGGGATGACAGGCGCTTGCCTCTCACTCGTGGACCTTCTCGTCGCTCTGTCTGTCTACATGGCGAGCGAGGGGGAGCGTGCGGCGCCGGGGCCACCGGAGACGCCGCCGCCAGAGGCGATGCGCTCGGCCGACTCGGTGCGTGCGATGCTGCTGGTTCGCCGGCGCTCAGCACCTGCGCGGGTCGAGACACCGCAACTGGAGGCAGCGATGCGTGCCGACGGCTTGGAACGCGAGCTCGCGGAAGCCAAGGCGGAGCTGGAGTGCGCTGAAGCCGACAGGACGCAGCTGGAGATGCGCGTCGAGGAGCTGGTGGACGACAAGGCGCAGCTCCACGTCCGACTGTCGGCGGCGCTGGCGGGCATTAGAGCGCTCGAGGCGGAGCTAGCCGCTGCGTCGCTCAAGGACTACCGCGCGAGGCTGGACAAGAAAGCGGACGGGAAGCACTCGGAGGTCGACATGGCGGGGCTCCGGCGCGAGAACCTCAAGCTCAAGGCGTCTCTCAAGAAGCTGAGAGGACAGCCCACTGGCAGAGACCAACACAGTCGAGAGCGCGTGGTCGCGGCGGAAGCGAAGAGCAAACAGCTCGCGGCGGAGGTCGAGGGCCTCAAGCGACGCCTGCGCTTTATGGACGGCGCAAGCAGAGAGGCGACAAGAGTCCACGGCAAGAGAAGCCAGAC
>JAADYB010000710.1:0-14593 GCA_023338075.1 Phytopythium litorale | reverse complement strand
TCGTGAGCGCGTCCGTAACGAGGCTGTTGATGTGGTTCATCAGACCATGAGAGAACTTGACGAACTTGGTGTCGTCCTCGGCGATGCGCAGGAACGCGAGCTTGTGGCTGTCGAGCGACTACAGGTGCTTCAGGAGACGCTCGATGTGGAACCGGTGCTCCAGCTTGTCGTAGAAGCCCGTCTGCTTGACGTCACCGTAGAGCGCCAGCAGACACGGAGCCAAGTGCTGCTGGGCCAGCGAATGGGCCTGCAGAAGCTGTGCTACCATGGACTGGAACCCCGTCGTCGCTTGACGTCCGCTGCCGCCCTCCTCCACTTCGTCGGCGGGCAAGAAGACGAAGTACAAGACCCGATTCATCTTGGCGCGCAGGTGCGGGCTGTTCACATACCCCGGGCTTGATAGGAACACCAGCATCATGGTGAGCAAGCTGTCGAGCCCGTCAGGGACTGCCGCAACGGCAGCCGACAACGCGCGAGGCTGCATGCGCGCCGCGAAGATGAGCGCAGAGCAGATGTCGTCGACGAGGTCCTCCGGGATGAACGCGAGCACATTGTTGTCGGCCGGGTTCGGGTCAGGAAGCGGCAAGACGAGCCCAGAGACATCCTTCTTCCCCGCGCACATTCGCGTGACGACCTTGGACCAGCTATTTGCCGAAGAGCTCGAGATGGACCTGCGCGAGAGTGATATCTCCGCCAGGATCGCGAACTATTACATTCAATTCGACAAGATCGTGGACGACCACGGGCTGCAGGCTATGATAGGCAACGAGCCAGCGACTGACGACACCGGGAAGCACCGAATGAAGTTGAGGTGCAGGCTTCTGCTCAAACACGTGGCTCCCGAGGCACTCAAGGTGGAGTTAACTCGACAAGTCGAAGTCGCGACGTACCGACTTGCCAAGACGGACGACGACACACTGCACGGTATGACTGTTGAGCTGACGCTGCGACAACAGCAAGCCCATCTAGTTCAGCGAGAGCTGAAGCAAGATCAAGCGAGGACACAGAAGGTCAACAAGAAGAGCACCGATACGCCTGGCAATGGCAAGGGCGGCAAGCGCAACCCTGGTGCTGGGGCAGTCGCTGGCAACAAGACGCCGCGGGACCCGCCCAAGACTGGCTGTTTGATCTGCAAGGGCCCGCACTGGGCCAAGGACTGCCCGACTGCGACTGATGAGCAGAAGGCGGACGTCGCGAGACAGCTCTCTGAGAAATGAGCACAAAGAGGCGACAAGGTGAAGCGCCTGATCCAACCGAGTGGACCTCGCGGCTGTACTGTACTGCTAAACGGTGTCCTCGAGGTACCGTTTTGCCCTGACACTGGATCAGAGGTGAATGCTGTGGGGCGGAACGTGCTGAGGGAGCTGTGTGAGGTGGACAAGCGAGTGGCTGCTAAACCACTGCATCCACCGAGACAAGTGCGAGCGGAGGTGGAGCAGTGATGTACTACCGTGAAACCGTGGTTCTAAACCTTCGAGTCGAGACCGCTCCTGGACCAGTGTGTCTGTACGACATTGAGTGCATGGTGGTGGACGCGGACGAGGACGAGCATCTGTTGGGGGCACCGACATTGGCCGTCCTTGGCATTGACATGGACAGGATGTTTGAACAATTGGCTACCCAGACGCAGGGCGAGCAAGATGCAGTTGCTGACGACATCCCAGATGGCGTGATTGACGTGCTCGGCGCGGACCAAGATGGAGAACAGATTGTAACATTGTAGAGATCGCTTGAGGATGCCATCACTAATGGTTTCGACCATGACCAAGCTGACGCACTACGATCTCTGGTCATGGAGTTCAAGGATGTCTTTCGCATTTGGCTCGACGCTGACGGTCCCGCAAAGTTTGAGTCACTGCGTGTTGTCCTGCGTGACAGTGTTGAGCCATATCGAGCGGGGTCTCGGCGGTATTCCGACGAGCAGTTAGCTGCGCTACGCGAGCACATCCGAGATCTACTTGACATGGGTCTCATCTATTGCAACAACTCGAGTCGCTCGGCATGCCCGGCTCTCATCATGCGCAAGTCAGACGGCACCAATCGAGTGGTGGTCGACAACAGACCAGTCAACTCGAACATGGTCTCCATAGCCGGTGTTGCTCACAACTTGGCCGTCATCACTAAGGAGGTGCGAGGCGCGTACGGGTTCGGTTCTTTTGACTTCTTCAAAGGCTTTTGGCAAATGCCATTGGCCGAAGACAGTCAGGACATCTTCAGTTTCGTGATGGAGGACGGCATTTTCACCCCAACACGGGTGCCACAAGGCGCCATGGATTCTGCTGTCCACTTCCAAGCCCAGGTGAACAAGTGATTTCGCGACATGCTCTATCATTCCCTTCTCGCGTGGATCGACGACACCTTGTTGCATGCCACATCTGCGGGATCATACTTGGTGGAGCTTCGACGTTTCTTAACGATTCTACGCGAACGAAACCTGAAGTTGAACGCGCACAAGTGCAAGTTGCTGCAAAGCGAGTCGTCTGGTGCGGCAAGGTGATTGATGACAATGGTGTCGAGCATGGTCCGACGCGACTGGAAGCGCTGCGCAACATGCAGCTGCGACCCACAGGAGCTGCGTTGCAGCATTTCCTGTACGCATTGAACTGACCACGGGGCTCAATGGTCGACTACTCGCGCACCACTGCGAGCCTTCAGGCCAAGCTGGAGGCAGTGATGGTTGAACGCGGCCGTCGGAAAGCCCAACTGACTGGGGCCAAGCTCACATGGACTGAAGAGGAGATCGCATCCTACCAGGACGTGCTGCGCATGATCGAGCGCTCGTGCAAGCTGGCTTTTCCGGACGAAGATGCCACGCTGTGTATTTTTACTGACGCGTCCAACACTGGTTTGGCGCAGGTCATCACGCAAGTTATCAGCTGGAAGGATGGTGTGGTTGTGGATTCCCAAAAGCACGAGCTGATCATTTGCAGGGCTGAACAGTTCAAGAGGCCCAGTTGAACTGGTCGGTCATTGAAAAGGACGGGTAAACGATCGTCAAGGCGTGCTGCGATTTGGCGTATTTGCTCCAGCGACGCACCAACATGATCATCCTCACCGACTCGGGGACAGCCGTGACGAGGCGTCGCCTGGCGGTGAGGAGTGTGCTGACCAACCGTCTGCTGCTGCAGACCCTTTTCGAGTTCTGTGGGCCGTCGCGCCGACGCTGCCTCCTGTGCGGGAAGCTGTACCGCCAGGTTCCGACCAAAGGCGACACCAACATGGTCACGCATCTGGGAATCAAGCACGGCAACACTTTCTTAGCTGAACTCCGGATACGTCGTGCCCAGTGAGTTCAATTATTCATGCTTCAATGTGTGAGCATTGCATGAGTTTTTAGTCGAGGCTTAGTCCAGGCGTCAGTGCAGCCAAAGTTCCCTCAATGACTTTCAAACTCTAATCTCCATGTGCAATCTCAGATGACCATGTGCCTCGCTCCAACAAGTTGCACGAGACGAGAGGCGAAAGCCTCCAGTATCTGGTGCTCGCGTCGTCGTCAGCTCGAGCGGTCGACTGCGAGCGCACGGGGATCAGTGCGGAGACCGAGCCGAGTAGCCGAGTGGTCTTCACACGCGTGTGCCTCTGTCGGCCGCCGCCTTGCGAGTCACAGGCAAGCGAGGACTCTGCTCCGCTGACGCGCCAGTGGTGGCGGGCCACTCGCGAATGCGACTCCGCCGTCTGTGGCGTCGGCCGTGGTAAATCCAGAGGCGTCGGCGCGCAATTCGTGGGCAGGATGCCGATGGCTGTGCCGATGGCTCGACTCGCGGCGCTGGCAGGTGCCCACGGACATTAGATATCACTGGGGCGGATGGATATCGATCGGGCATGCACGCTCGCGATAAATTTGCTGGTCGATCGCGAGGGCCGAGTGGGTTCGGCCCGTCAGCACCGCTCGTGCTCCACCGTCTGGATTGGGAAGGCGAGTGCACTGCATGAGGGCATAGGATATGAGTTTGGAGTCAAACGCTTGGGGATTCATCGGAATTCGACGATGTAGCGGTTCGTGCGGGTGAAGGGCACTTGTTGCCATGGACGGATCGTTCCTTCAGATGTGACTCGCATGCGATGGACGGCCGGAATCAGCTGAAGCAGGCGGCCCTGCTCAGGATGAAGGAGATGAAGGAGATGCAAGTCTCTTCAGAAGACGGTCGGTGGGTTCATACCAGATGCCTCGCGCGCACGGGATGGCCAAACGAATGGACGAAGCGCTGGCAGTGGAGCCAAGGCAAGTGAAGCAGCACTCGTCCTGGTCTCGTCCAGGGTTCTTCATGTGGCACAATATGAACACTAAATGAGGCATGTCCTAGTTTGGTGGATGATAGTGACTGTCATTATTATGCATTGCTGTTGGCCGACTCCAGGGCTTCATGAATTCACGACGCGTGATGCCCACGTCAACGACGAGAGCCTCTCCGAGAACCCGTTCCTCCGCTTGGCAATCGCGTCACTCATCGCTGCGCAGCGACCAAGCCGCTCGCTCTTACATTGGCATCTTGGCGTTCCACCGCCTTCTCCCGCTGCCGCTCACTGTCCAACGCGATGCAGGATCGCGAAGGAGCCATTGATCTCGACCCTATCGACACTTGCACTCACTCAGTCGCATCGGCCAGCAGCGCACCGCCACACCCTGCTGCATCGCATCCTGGATGAACGTGCACCTGATGCTGCCGCCGCCATCCCGTGCGTGCAGACGTCGGTTGCCAGTGGTCGGTGCCGAGCCGTGAGCTGCATGCTGCAACTTCCATGCGAGCGATCTTCCGCCCTTCATGCTCGCACACGCGTCCGTTGATCTGCGAAACGGTCAAAGGTGGTCGACCATCGACCGAAAGCTCGTCCTCGCGCAATCCATTCGTTTCACTCGATGATGTGTTCATAAAGGTATCTTGACATATGTAACAACTTGGACTGGTATTTATTATATACCAAATCCATATTCCTATCTATTGATACAAGTCTTTCGACCAGTCTATCGGCGCAGGAAACGGCTGGTCGGTCGGATCCTTTGGCGTCTTCAGTCGAATCCACAGGCTTCAAGATCGCACGGGGTACGTACCACGCCGTTCCACCCACCAGCAAATCCATAGGGAGGGACAGAAACTTCGAAGGATAAGCCGGCCCATCTCCCTTGTCGCCACGATGAACGGCGACGGCGGCAGCGACGGCACGCGGTTGCTGCCCACTTCTGGACTTTCCAGCCGCGCAAGACAGCAGTTGCACCCAGCGTACCCCCGTAACTCTCTGCGTACCCCACGGTTGTCGCCACCCACCAGTGCAAGAGCAAAAAAGGCAACCACCACCACGACCATGGGAGCGGTGCCGGCGGAAGTGGAGCAAGTGGCGCGCGACATGGCGAGCCTCCCGCACGTCAAGGCGGCCCCTCCGAGGTGTGTGCGCGCTCCTCTCTCTCTCTCTCCTCTATCGCCTCGTGTGCGGCGGTGCGTCAAACGACTGACAGCGGACGCGTGCAGTCACGATGCGTGCAGCATGGCGGCGGTGCGGCACTGGAAGGATCGAGCGCCGCGGTGCGCGCGCGAGCAGGTGGTAAGCGCGCGCTTGACAGCATTCCCCGTCTGTCGGTGCGCAGTTTAAAGCTGACGAACACCGTGACGCGCATGGGGACGCAGCGGCGAGGCCGCAAGCGGTGCTGGCTGCCGGCGACCTGCGCGGCGACCTGCGCGGCGGTCGCCCCGCTGTTCGCCGCCAAGCGCCGGCGCCTGCTGCTCGCCAACCACGCGGCTGGGGACGCGGCCAAGCCGGCGACGCGTCCGCCGAGCGCCTGCGCGCGCCGCGACCCGATGGCGGCCGCGGGCTCGCCTCGCTCGCTGCAGTTTGCTCTACCGGGCGTCTCGAGCGCCGACACGTGCCACATTCTGCACGCTTTGCGCAGCGTGCCGCTCGAGCTGCGGCACTTGAACCTGACGGGCGCGGACGAGCAGGCGCGCGCGCACACGCGCACGGCGCACCGCGTCTTCGGCTGGTACAACTGGCTGCTGCCCGAGGACGCGCGCGGCGCCACGCGAATCATCTGGAAGAGCGCCAAGCAGCTCGAGGCCATGTCCATCCAGCAGCTAGCGCGCAAGCTGTGGCTCTCCGGCTCGGCGGTCGGAGACGCCGGTCGGGACAGCGAAGCCGCCGGCGTCGACGTGCTGTGCACGATCAGCGAGGTCGCGCGCGTCGTGCGGTCGGCCGACCGGCTGTACGGGCTGCGCGACCAGCGGCAGGTCTGGGTCGAGTGTCTGTTCAACTTTGGCCACCAGATCTGCATCGGCAAGAAGGAACTGCGCCAGTTCGGCGACTACCGCGTCCAGGACATGGCCACGAGCGAGTGCCAGGGGTGCGTCCACGCCTTGACTCCTCCCTACAGCTGCTGCCACTCGCTAAGGAGACTCATGCCGTGCTCTTCGTGCCTCGGATGTGCAGGTTCCTGGTGCGGCCGACGCTCACGCGGGTCGAGAACGAGCTCGTCGTCGGCAGCATGCTGCAATGCCTCCGTGCGATCGATCCTCGCTGCGAGCAGGCGCCGTCCGCGCTAGTGAACCGGATCGTCGACGACCTGCCGCGCTTCACGCTCCGCTGGGAAGAAGCCTTCGTCAATGACCTGTTCCGCCCCGTGGCTCTCCTCGACCAAGCGTTTCTGCCGTGACGCTCAGGCGACACGCGCCTTCCGTCTCGTATTTATTCGCTAGCCATGCCGACGGATGACCGCAGACCCGGAAACCAATGCAAGCAGTGCGCCAAGCAGCCGTCTATATTGGCTTAAGCTCTCAATGAGCACAGGGTTCCTATCACCGCGGCGATGCGGCCAGCGGGAGGCTCACGCCTGCTTATACTTGGGCCGGATGGTGTTGTAGTAGGTCCGGATGACGGACGCGAGAATGGTGAACGCCGTCATGCCGATCAGCGCCGCCTTCTTGCCCAGCGCCTGGGTCGCCGCGGCGGCCACGTCCTCCTCCGAGCAGTCAGCTGGAGCAGCAGCAGCAGCGTCGCCAGCGGGCAGACAGCGCGCGTGCACCTCGGTGGACGTGAAGGAAAAGAAGGCGAAGACCACGACGCACATGGTCGCGAGCACGAACGCCGTGCGCTTGGCGAACTGCGCCATGTCCAGCTGCCGGTCCAGGCTCGCACCCGCGTGCCGGTACACGACCACGCGCAGCTTGGACACGGCAAAGTCGGCGTACGTGCCCGCGTCCACGTGCGGCAGGCAGCAGAAGTCCCGTGGGGCTGCCACCACCACCTGCCACGTGTGTCCGTACGCGAGCGTGAGCGAGTGCTGTCGTCATGAACACACAAGGAGTTAGTTAGTCCGAGACGATGGCGCCGTTTGGACGACTCCCGCAAACCTTGAGCGCCTGCGCGATCTTGGTCTGCGGGTCCGTCTCGCCGTCGTAGACGCCCACGAGTCGCTTGGCGCGGTCGAGCACGGCGTCTTTCATGTCGTCGGGCATGTCACTCTCGTACACGGTCACCTTGCGCTTGGCGTCGGCGGGTGCTGCGTCCTCCTCCGCGAGCGCCAGGTGCTCGCTCGTCGGCGCGGGTGTCACGGCCGGCGTCGTGCGGAACAGCAGCACCTTCATGTTGACGCCCTTGCTGGACAGCAGCACGCACGCGCCCTTGCGCTGCGGCCATGAGCAGTCAGTCACTCGTCCGTCAGTCATTCAACATGGGCCGAAGAGGGGATCGCCTCGGACGCCGTACGTAGCGCAGCTCGACGGAGAAGTCGGTGCCGACGACCACGTGCCAGCCGAGCCCGAGCGCGCGCTCCATGTTGTTGCGCGCGCTGGCGGCCAGCTCGCGCGCCGTGTGGCTCTTCTTGGACGCGTCGTTCACCGCCTGCGAGGCGATTGGTCGCCACCATTGCCATCGCGCGCGTGTCAGTCAGGAGTCCACGGCGACTGCTTCCGACTGGCGAGGCCGCGCGCACCTTCTTGGCCGCCAGCTTGAGCAGCGGCGGCGCCACGGGGCTGCTCGACACCTCGAAGTCCGAGCCGTAGATGCCCATGACGAAGGCGGAGGGCGGGAGGGAGGAGGGAGGAAGGGAAGCAGGAGGTGGCGCCGATAATGGAGCTTGAGTCGGTCGGTCGCGTGTCAACGCTCCAGATGGCGCGGTTTCGTGTGGCCGACATAGTTTGGCGGAGGTTGCTTGAGCGGGATGAACAACCTTCGGACGCCCTTCGTGCGACCTGGCGGGTTTCCCTCCAGATCCTGTCGACTGGCCCAGTTTTGGCGCCAAACCCGCGGACCCATTCCAAGCGGAGGGGGGACCAAAGAAACGACGTGCACTCTTCGCCCGTTTCGTTATTCCTTCACAAGCCACACGACATTGCTCCCTGTGTTTCACATCATTCCAGTAATTCGCAGCTTGCAGTTCGAATGCTCTTTTAAACCAAGGTTGTGTGGCACTGTTGCATCCATTTTCCTCGATTTGAATTCCCAGTCGCCGCCATACAGCGAAACAGCGAACAGAGCCGGTCGCCCGGCAAAAAGCGCGCGCAACCCGCGTGCCCCGCGCGAATTGCCTTGGAGGCTGCCGCTTCCTCCCCCGCCAGTCCCCCTCATTGAGATTCTCCCTCGGCGCCGAGCACTCGACCGCCGACCTTCTCGAGCCCTGCAGCACGCCGCAGCTTGCTCCACATACACACACACACCGCCCACTTCTCCGCCATGAAGACCACCCGCTCGTCGCGCGCGCAGAGCTCCAAGCTAGTGATCGTCGCGCTCGAGGGCTGCCACGGCTGCGGCAAGACGGCGCTCGTCGACGAGTTCGAGGCGCAGGGCTACAGCGTGCTGGACGAGGCCTTCCTGGACATGCCGTCGTACGCGCTGCACCCGCAGTCGCTTCTCATGGAGACGTCCTGGGTCTGCTCCTGGTTCGAGCGCGTGCTGCGCATCGCCGACCACGTGCGCCAGCAGGACGCGCGCGGCGCCAGCGCCGGCCCGCAGGTCTACATCGCCGACAGGTCGCCCTTCAGCGCCGTGCTGTACTCGGCCAACGGGCACCTGCTGGAGCCCGTCATCCGCGAGCAGATGCGCGAGGTGCAGCGCTTCGCCAACGTCCAGTTCTACAACGTGCACGTGCGCGTGGAGCGGTCGCTGCTGTGGCAGCGCATCGTCGAGCGGCTGCAGCGCGAGCCCGAGCGCATCCGCTACAACGAGCACAAGGAGGAGTGGATGGACAAGACGCTCGCGTTCTATGACCGCTTCGCCTGGGACCTGACGGTGCCCAACGACGAGCTCGGTGTTGCCACCATCGCCGCCCGCATCAGCGGCTTGCTCATGGAGCAGGACGCCGACTTCCGCGCCGTCTACGAGCTGACCAAGCAGCAGCGCCGCGACGCGTCGCTCTCGTCCTCGCTCATGTCGCGCTGCAGCAGCATGCTGTCCACGGACAGCGAGAACGAGAGCGGCGAGGAGTCGCACCCGTCGTCGCCCGAGTCCAGCCCGCTCAAGGCGCCGCAGCATCCGCAGCAGCTGCAGCAGATCGCTCCCGTGGCGCCCATGCGCAGCATCATTTCGTTCAACAACGCCAACATGGACGGCTTCTGAGCGAGTGAGTGTCGCGGCAGCTCCCCCCTGGCGTTCCCCTCAACCGGGGAGCGCTTGTTCCAAGTCTCCTCTATCTATGAGTGCGTGTAGTCATCATTTATCTCCCTTCTCGATGGAGTGCGTACAAGTGCCCTCCTTCATCAATACAAGCAGCATCACATCCACCTCGAGCGCTCTATCACCTTCATTCTCCCGTGCCACTCACAGCCGGAGGAAGCGCCGGGCGTTAGCGCGCGTCAGCTCGGCCACCCGCTGCGGCGACTCGCCGAGCGCCTCGGCCACGGCGGCGACCACGCGGGGCAGCGCGCTCGGCACGTTCGGGTACTGCTGCTTCCTGTTCTTGCGCGCGTCGCCCGGCTCGAGCGCGCGGCAGCCCGGGAAGCCCATGTACGGCGCGTCCGTCTCGACGACCAGTCGGTCCAGCGGCACGCGCTTGACCATCTCGCGCAGCGCCGCGCCGTGCGTCTGCTTGCACAGGAAGCCCGTGACGCCGATGTAGAAGCCCTGGCGCACGTACGCGTCCAGCTCGCGCGCGGCGCCCGTGAAGCAGTGCACGACCGCGGGCGGCAGGTACCCGTCCGCCGCTGCGCGCGCGTCCTCGAGCAGGGTCGAGACGTCGTCGAACGCGAGCCGCTCGTGCAGGAACAGCGGCTTGCGCAGCGCGCAGGCGAGCGCCAGCTGCGCCTTGAACCACGCGCGCTGCGTCTCGGCGCCAGGGAAGCCCGGCGAGTAGTCCAGCCCGCACTCGCCGGCGGCGCGCACGTCCTCGCGCGCCAGCATCTCGCGCAGCGCCGCCAGCTCCTCGACCGTCGGGGCGGCGTGCGCGTTGTACGGATGCACGCCCGCCGTCGGGAACAGTCGCTGCCATGGCGCGGGGAGGCAGCGCAGTCAGTCAGCAGGCGCCGACGGCGTCTCCACATGTAGCCGAGCAACTCACTGTCGGGTGTGAGGCGCAGAGCGCGATGGCGGCGCGCGACTCGTCCAGCGTCGCGCCGGGCACGAGCATCTCGCGCACGCCGACGCCTGCAGCCGTCTCCATCAGCCGCGCGACGTCGCCCGCGAGGTCCGCGTGCGTCAGGTTGCAGTCAAAGTCGAACAGCACGGCGTCCACGCCGCCGCTCGCCATGTCGCCGCTCGAACTCGCCGCCTGCTGCTTCTTGGCCTGCGGTTTCTTCGGCTCCTTCGGCTCCTTCGCCTGCTGCGACTTGTGCGCCTTGGCTTGGCGCTCGAATGCAGGCGCGGGGGCCGCCGAGGCCGCGTAATACCACGCGCGCGTCGCCAGCTCGTCCGCCTCGGCGACCTGCATCTGACTGGCAGAAGGTGTCCGCATCTGGTGGTGTATCACACATAATATGTATCCCCCCTCAACTGACTGAAAGTATGAATATATGATAGTATCAATATCATACTTTTGTGAAATATGTATGCTTCTTACCTTTCATATATTGTCTATCAGGAACTCATAAACAGCATAACATCAGCAACCGCCCAAGGTTGAAGTGACTGTTTCGGAGTTGCCAACAGGAACGCGAGAGCGAGAGAGGCGGATGCATGGCGCGCGCACTGGGGTCTGCGCCGGGCGGCGGCTCCGAGGGGGATGACGGCACTTTCAGCGTGGCGTCCGTGTTCAGCGGCATGCGGTGCGTGGTTTGATGGGTCTGCGTGCGTCAGGCGGTGCGTGGGAGCCTCACAATCGCCCAAAACGTGTCAGCGACTACGCGGCCGAGGTGGATGCGATCGACTTGGCGGCGGGCAAGCACCTCGAGTCGCTGCTAGGCGCTGCGTCAGTGGATGACGACGCAAACTTGGAGACGTGGAGCCTCGGCGAGTTCGAGGACGACCGGATCGACACAGCGCGCGTGACGGCAGGCGAGGCGGCGGTAACCGGGTTCGCAAGCCACCAGCCCGAGTTCAGGCAGCAGCTCGTGGCCAAGAAGCTGCGGCTGATGGAGAAGCAGGCGGAGCGTCGGGAGAAGCAGCTAGCGCGGCTTGTGGCAGTTCAAAAGCAGGCGGAAGCGACCATCGCGAGGCTGCAGCACGACCTGCAAGCTGCACAAGAGGAGCTCGAGACGGCGCAGCAGGAATGGGAGGAGGAGCGCGAGTCCATCGTGAGGTTTCGAGGGGCGACCGGCGCCGACAAAGGTGTCTTTGCGACTACCATGGTCATTGGGAACAACGTGAGGCGCGGCAACGATGCCGAGGCGCAGAGGCAGCGGGAGACGAAGCTGCGGCTGCTGCTGACGGGAGCAGCGGAGGCTCGCGAGATGCTCGAAGACGCGGACGGTTTGAGCGGCAACTCTAGCGCTGATGGGAGTGTCCGCGGAGTGACTCTGCTGCTGAAGAAAGCGCGAGCGTTCGTTCGACGACGCCTGGACCCGTTCTCGAGTGATATCCGACAGGTCGAGGCGCGCTTCGGGTACTCCGTCGCGTCCTACTTTCGCTTCCTGGCGTGGGTGATCAAGTCGTTCATCCTGCTCGCGCTACTCGGTGCTGTGTTCTTGGCACTCCACGTGCAGTATCTGCTGGAGCAGCAGTTGGTGAGATGCTATGCAGTGATCGAGGCTTCGAGGCGCATGACGCTGACTGTTGCGGTGGCAGGCAGGAGGAGCGAGCGTCAACTGGTTTGCATTCTCAGGCATCGCGCCACGAGTTCTTGTATTTCCTGGATACATGGCAGGTGAAGCCTTCCTGTACACGGTACGCGATGAGGCTCCACATCTCGTGGAAGTGCCATCTGATGACTCGCCACAGTTCTTCGTTGACATGGTGCTAACGTCGAAATCACTCTCGTTCAGAGCGTGCTGCTTGTGGTGGAAGCGTTGCTGCTGCTATTCACACTGCGCAAATGGATCGTCGAGGACCGGCAAGCTAAAGCCATCGAGGCGGTTGATCGTGGCACTCAACAGGTTTGCACGGAGGATAGCACAGAACGCAAAAGCCTGCCAGATGCGACCTGGATTGACACGGTTGCATTTGTTGTGAAGCCTCGATACAGCAAGATCATTCTCAACGCATGGGATTTCTCGCTCGTCACGCCAGAGGTAAGCCCTCATCAAACTCGAGGGACTAGCAGGCACGGATTTCAACTGATGCGAGTCGCTCTTGTGCGTTGCTGCTGATAGCAAGTGAGCGATCATCGAAAGTCTATCGCCGAGCAGCTGAAAGTGACCATGGAGGAGGAAAAGCTTGCGGAGATGCTCAAGCAACGGACCAAGTAAGTGCCTACTGCCAACCGAGCGGCTCTGCTTCTCTTGGTTAATAGTTGCATCTTGCGTGAAACCAACAGACGTCAGAGATACATCCTGTATGCGCGACGTTTGTTCGTGTCGATCATGTACTTCGCACTGCAAATGTCGAGCTGGTACGTCATCATCATGCTCACGACGCAGTCCTCTCAGCTCCAGCTACTTCTCTCGATCAAGGCACCGATCTTGGCACCGTACTCAAGTAGCATCGTGCCTGCTGCCGTGACGGTGATCAACTCGATGCTCCCAGCCACCATTTCACTGCTTACGAAACTCGAGAAGTGGGACGACGTGGGTTTCGCCATCAAGATCATGGTGACACGATTGTACTTGGCCAAGGTGCTCAATGTGCTGATCCAGATGTTCTCGTTCACGCTGCTGCTCGATCCGTACTTGCTCACATCGACGGAGACGATCCTCGGTGTGGTGACGCTTCATGGAGACACGATTCGATCCAACGTCATGGTCGACTTCAAGCCTGACAGCTACGGATGTCGAGCCGAGCAGGTTGCGTCTGGTTTGCTCACACTGGTGGTGACCGACTTCGCAGTCAGTAAAGCCATGGCGATCGTGTCTCCATTCGTCGCACTTGTGCTCAAGGTTGTGAAGTCAAGCGTTACTCGGTGGCAGCAGAGTCGCCAGGAGCACAAACCTCGCAAGAAGAAAGCGAGCGCGTCAGTAGTTCCTGCCTTCACCGACGATGACAAGGCTCAAGGCGATCCACCCGTGACCGCATCACCTGCAGCTGATGTTGCTTCAGAGAACCGACCTCCGACACCAATTACTCTTGATGACACAGCAGCAGATACCAAAACCAAGCCCAGTGATTATGATGTCGATGGCAATACTGCCAAAGAACAGCAGCATGACCAAGCTTCTCCACCCTCCGCAATGGAATGTACTCCTGACAAAGACGACGGACAGGATGCCAATCGACGAAGCGCAGCCAAAGCGCGCCAGCTCTACCGTCTGTACGACGAGATGCCAAGGTCCGAGTTCCAGGTGCCGCAGAAGATGGTCGCGATGCTGTACTCGTGCACCATCACGCTTATTGCCGTTCCGTTGGCGCCGTCCGTCGTCGTCTTCGCGCTGCTGATTCACACGCTGAATTTCAAGTTCGACAAGCTCATCCTCATGGTATATTCTTGTTGATCTCGCATGGTCGAGAACCATACGCCTCACGCCACGCATGGTTAATCTCATACAGCGCTTCCAGAAGAAGCCGACGAGTCCGTGGGCTGCCAAGGACGCAGGCAGCTTCTTCGTCAAGTTTTACTTCTGCACGGTGGTCATCTTCGTGCTGTTCTCGCACTACATTTTGCTCAACAGCAGCCTCGCCAAGCAGTGCGAGCTACAAGACGCGGTGCTGGCCGAGTCCGAGCGACTCTGCGTCACCGGCACGCTCGACATCACCACCAATCTCTGCGAGCTGAGCCCCAACCAACCCTCGGTACGTCTCGGCTCCAACTCGACGCTCGTTTTGCTCAGCCTCTAATGCAGGCGTTCGCCACCTCAGACCACGTACTTCGAGACGAGCAGCGAGTGCACGGAAGGGTATCCTCGCTGCGTGTGCGCGTACTCGTGCGGGCCGTTTGTCAGCGTCTCGAACGGGATGAGTCCGTTCCTGGCTCTGGTGACGTCAGTCAGCTCCGTGTCAATGCTGTACTCGCTGCTCCTGGACAACAAGGCGATTGCGTGGGTGCTGCTCTTCGCACTCGCCCTCACGCTCCTCCTCATGCGCAACTCAATCCGCGTTCACGTGGTAGGTTGCATCTCACGCGCTGCGTTTGCATTGGGTTCCACACACT
>JAADYB010000709.1:0-14607 GCA_023338075.1 Phytopythium litorale | reverse complement strand
GTACTACTGTCAGCCCATCAACTCGGCGCTCTACCAGTGCACGGCCAAACCAGCCCAGTGCGCCATTCCCGAAATCAATATCGACTACTACGGCGACGACATCAAGACGGTGTACGGACTCACTGCGTCGGGATGCTGCGATGAGTGCGCCAAGACGAGTGGCTGTGTGGCGTACACGTTCGTCAGCGACAATGGTGCCGGTGCTGCATCTGCGTGCTACCTGAAGCGTGGCACTGGCTCGCGGAAGGTCAAGCTGGGAGCGGTGTCAAGTCGTGTTGGGACCACGACGAGTATGCCACCTTCAACACCATCGCCGACTCTGATCCCAGCTCCGACTTCAACCCCGACGCCGACGCTGACACCGACACCGACACCGACGCCAACGATCGCTGCAGGAGGCAACTGCGGTAACGATGCGACCGGAGCGCTCACTTGCGCGGCTGGGTCCTACTGTCAGCCTATCAACCCATCCTTCTACCAGTGCACCGCCAAGCCAGCGTTATGTCCGAGCCCAGAGATCAACGTCGACTACTATGGCGACGACATCAAGACCGTCTATGGGCTCGTTGCGTCGGGATGCTGCGACGAGTGCGCCAAGACCACCGGTTGCACCGCGTACACGTTCGTCAACTACAATGGTGCCAACGGCCAGTCCGCATGCTACCTCAAGTCGGGCACGGGGACCAAGAAGGTGCTCAAGGGCGCCGTGTCCGCCGTCGTCGTGCGGTGCGCCGCCCAGCTTGGCCAGTCGTGCGGCACCAACGCCGGCACGACGTGCTGTCCGTCGGGAACTTACTGCCAGCCGTGGCATCCGTGGTACTACCAGTGCGTCGCGACGCCGCCGCGCTGTGCCCAGCAACTCACGGACGTGGACTTCTTCGGCAACGACTTGGGCGTCGTATTCGGTCTGGACCCGGCTGCCTGCTGTGGCGCGTGCACGTCGAAGGCGGGCTGCGTGGCGTACACGTTCGTCAACGACAACGCGGACGGCCGGTCGGCGTGCTACCTGAAGAGCAGTCGCGCGGGCGAGACGCGCAAGACCGGGTGCGTGTCCGGTGTCGTGGGGGCGTGATCGTGGCCACAGATCTTGAGAGGCCCTCGTCTTGATATCTCAATCTGCAACGAGTTCTATCCAAACGCTGCATCAACTCACTTCAGAAGTATTGATAATGCAAAGTCATCACGTCTATTTCATGCCATTTCGAGGGAGTGTGTGTGTGCGATGGAAGGAATGACTTTGTCAGTTGTGGATGAAATAGACACAAGACAACATGGCTTGCCTGGAATATATCGTTATTCACTACATGTAGATCTGGAAGGATGCGAGCGCATCACACCTCTGCTTTAGCTCTGGTGGTGCCACGACTGTGATACTGCTGGAGCCCGGAGATCTCCCTGACGACTAGAACCGCGTGGACGCCAAGTCGGGGCGTGCGCGGTTGCACACCTCGCAGTAGAAGTTGCTCATCGGGTTGAAGAACGTGCATCCGCCTTGCTCTCCCGCGCAAATCCACTTGCCGCGTGGCACACCACGCTGGCCGTCCATGTCGAGCTCGCAGATGGCGCAGATGTCGTCCGTGCCCTGATTAATAAACGTGCAGTTCTGGCAGCGCCAGGTCTTCTCGCGAGATTGGCTCGGCGCGTCATCTCCGTGCTCGAGAGCCGCGATCAGCGGACTCGGCTCGCTGCACGCGCCGCACGCCGCACCACCAGCCTCGTTCACGAACGTGCAGACCGGGCAACTCCATGCGTCGCTCCCGCTGATCGCAGCCGCCTGCTGCTGCGCGAGAGCCTCGTCGTCGCGGACGAGCGCCGCCTCCACGTCTTGTTTTGACATTCCGAACGCAGCGCACACCGTCTCAATCGGGATTCCGCCCGCAACTGCAAACGTAGCTTCGTCGGCGATCAGCGCGATGATCTCGTTCAGCTCGCCGGACGAAAAGCCGAGCTGAAAACTCTCAAAGCACTTGAGAATCTCCTCCGCCGTCAGACGCCCGTCGTCATTCTCGTCATAGCGGCGAAGCGCGGGAGCCAAGTGCTGCAGCCGCTTCTTGCGCTTCAAACTTTGCTGGAACTGCTGCATGCGCGCGCGAGCGTTGAGCAAGTGCCACTCGTCCATTCGGGTGAACACCTTGGCGAGCGGCGTGTCGCCCCAGAGGTGGCGCTCACGACGGCGTAGTCGCAGCATGCACTCGAAGAACTCGTGGCGCAACGAGATCGGCACGACCGCGAGGCCATCCAGGAGTAGTTGCAGCTCCGTCGGGAAGTAGTACATCTCGTTGTTAAAGAAGCGCAGGCACTGGATGCCAGTCGCGATCTTCGTGTTCCGTGCAACGAAGGTCGCATCTGCATCACTCTTGTCGTTCCAACCAGCAAACGCCGACGAGCTCTCGACCAGCTCTCCCTCGCATGTGCGCAGACGCACGACGCTTGTCTGGAACACTGGGTGGTTCTGGTGAATCATGCGGCGAATTGTCTCGCCCTCCGCCAGAGAAAGAGTCGCTAGGTGCACGGAAGACGGCGCGATCGCTTCGGCGACGACCGCTTGCAGTGCTGGTGGAACGCGGCCCTCAACACACAGCCGCGGGATCTCAGCAGCAGAGGCGAGCGCCTTCACGGCGGCGTCGTTCGGCGCAATGCCCGGGTGGGCCGCTAGCGTCTCCATGAACAGGTGCTGGATCGCGCGCTTCATAGCCTCTTGGTGCAGCTGCGGCGACCACTCGAGGATGAGACCGACGTTTTTCACGCGTCGTTCGCCCAGACCAACCCAGCGGCGCCGGAAGAAGTTGCCCGAGACAAGCAGCTCGGGCGGAAAGCCGATTTTGGGGCAGTCCGTGTGTGCACGGAACTCCGAGAACGGATAGAACACACCGTCCTGCTCCGGGTGGTCGGCGGGGGCAAACACAGGAGGCGCCGCCAACACGTTCACCTTCCACGGAATCGGGTGCTCATCGTCACGCGTGAACGCGCTCATCTTCTGTTCTTCCTGCTCGGCCTCCTCCTCGGCCTCTTCTTCAGCTTCCGCCTCGTTCTCGTGCACTACTTCAGCTGTCAGACGCATGTCGCCTTGCTCGTCCTCGTCGGCGAAATGGTGACTGGACGAGTGCGCCAGGCGGTTCTTCACATCCGCCACGCGGCTGAGTTCGTGACTCGACTGGACAAACGCTGCGTGGGTCTGCACGATCGCCTCCACCACGTCTGTTAGTTCCTTCTTCCTGGGAATGACAGTCTCAACGTGGTATGAGATCTCGACGCGGAAGATGTCAATGCAGCTTCGCAGCCATTGCTTCGACTCATCGTTGCCAATAAAGCGATGTAGGCGAGACGAGAGCGAGTAGCTGGGCTTCGTCGCCAGTGCGTCTTTGACGGCACCAATCTCGTCGAGCAAAGAGTTGAGCGCGCGCTTGCGCCACGTGTTGTGCAACTCCTGCAGCGATAGCTGGACAAGCTGCATCGACTCGAGCCGCATCGAATTGATCAGCAGCCACGCCGGCACAAGAAGCAAGTACTCGTTGAGTGACTTCGTCTTCTCGACCAGTTCCGACGACTGCGTGAGTCCCATCTCGTGGCGGATGCGATTCTCCACCTCTGGGATCATGAACAAATGGATCGACTGGCCCGTTTCGATGCCGCGCATCCGGTACGCTCCCTGCGCATAGTCTCGGAACGTCATGTCCTTGCCGAGCGTCAACACCGCGCGCGCGTTGACACACTGCTTGATATCCATCCCTGTCGTGTGCACTTGGTCGTAGAAGGTGAAGCGCTTCGCTGGGTGCAGTCCGCATTGGACAAGCGGCATTGCCGCGTTGTGATCGCGTAGCAAGATCATCTGCCGGTCCTCACTGTCAAGGTACACGACACCTTCCATCTCCTGCGGCAAGTGCGTCAGGAGAAAGCTCGCGACTTCCTGGTTCTCGAACCCAGTGATGAGAGCGCCAGTGTCAATGAGAGTGTGAAACGGAGGGTCGGCGCGAGCAATATCGAGCAGCAGACTCTCGGCGGTCCAGTTGATCTTCCGCTCAACCGACACAATCCGCGAGTTGGTCAAGCATTGGAAGATGCTGCCATCACTGCGGGGCTCGTAATAGCACTCGCCCAAATCCATAGGGAGCAAGTTCGACGGTGTCCCAGAAAAACCGATGCGCTTCGCAAACAGCGAGTTGCTTCCGAGCTCGTGGCCGCACGCCGAGATCTTCAGCTTCTGGAAATTCATGCATGACGGGAACACGTGCTGACGAGCGTAGTAATACACTACATCCGCCAGCTTGGCCACCAAATCGTGCAGTCGAGCCACTTGAGCCCCGTCGCGTAGCTGGAACAGTGGCAGAGGTAGCACTCCCCCACTGCTCCCAGCCTTCGAGTTGTCCGACTTGGCCAAGCCGGCAGCAACCCACTCCCGGAACATGGCACAAGCTGGTCGCTGGTCACGAGGGCCGAGCTGGCGACTGAAGTCCTGTTTCAGCTGTGAAATGATCCGAACCAAGTCCGACACCCGGATCCCCTCGTAGCGGTACGCCAGGATGGTCAGTCCGATCAGCACGTCCGGATGCGCGAACTCCGACGAGCGGCTTGGAACATCCTTGCCGATGAATGGCACGGCAAGCAGCAGGCGAGACTGTGAGTTGCTCGCGCCGCTACTGCTCGAAGCAGCGGCAGCCTGGTGGTCTCCACGCAGCAGACCGTACGACACGCGGTTGATCTTGGAGAGCACGTGAGGCAAAATCGTTTGCAGCCAGTCTCGCGACAGGTTCAGCAGCTTGATGGAGGACTCCGATAAGCCTTGTTCGATCTCAGCACGCATCGTCTCGTCCGACTGCAAGTCTGCCTTCGGACAGAGGAGGTAATGCTTGATGCGGTCAACCGACACCTCCATTTTCCCCATCCGAAGATGCTTGAGAAGCCAGATGAGAGCGACCTCGGCCAGCAGCGGCATCATCTTGACCTGATAGAACTCCGTGTCAAGAAGCACCAAATGAGGGAAACGCTGCAACGTGTGCACAGCGTACCCTTCAGCGAGCACCACGTGCAGCTTCTCAACCAGCCCTCGAGTCTCGGAATCCCCCAAATGCTCGGCATCTGCTAGCACCGCGTCGATCAAGTGGATCGGGAGCTCCCACCGATTTGCCGCCAGATCGATCGGGAATTTGTTCCCAATGGGGAAATTGAGCTCGGAGCGCAGCGGGTGCAGAAGCACATCAACTTCATCCATGACGAGGATCCCTTGCTGCCACAATCGAATGATGCGGTAAAGCTCGTCCGCCATCTCCGACCGATCTTCCAAGATGCGACGGATACGGCGCACATTCTGTGACGACGACGCGAGCGGCAGCTGGATGACATCGCTCGATTCCTCCAACGAGTGAAGCAGTTCGACCAGCTTCAGCATCATCGACTTGATCGACTCGGGAGACGCGCAAACGACATCGCCATGGAGACGAGCACGATTCAGCTTTTCGAACAGCCGAATAGCCACCGCAGGGTCATCATTGACGGAACGGTCGAACTCGAACGTGAAGATCCGCTTCCTCAGCACCAGGTTGCTGAAGCGGCTCCTCAGCACTTGGCGCGACTGCTCCAGCAAAGCGGTTGGCATTACGTGAGTCACCAGGTGCTGCTTGTCCGCGAGGATGTACGTCAGCAGTGGCCCAACGACAGTTGTCTTGCCAGCTCCCATGATCATTTGTTGAACTCGCGAGACCCCATCGCCCAGGCTTGCGAGGAAGCTGTCAATCATTTGCACTTGACGGTGGCGCAGAAGCAGATCGAAAACATACTCGAATATGACGAAACGCGGATCAAACTGCCATGCTGCAGCCCCCGACACGTCGATCTTCTTGAGGTAGTGTCGCTTCGAGAGCAGCATGTCTGCGAGGTCTTTCGACGCTTGGCGGGTCTGCTTGATTCGTGTTGGCATGTCTGTCGACGGTCCATCATCGGCACTCGTCTTGGCCCCGCTTTGGTCAGCAGCCAAGCCTCTCAAATGCGCCATCAAGGCTTGCGTCGCTTGGATCGTCCGGTTGATGTGCACGATGCGACTGCACAAAAAGAGAACCGAAAGAATGGCTTCAATCACATCCGACGATACGGCACCGACAAATGGGTTCCTGGCCGTCAGATCCTTCTCCAATGCGTCCGACGCGAGCAACGACGTCAAAAAGTCAAATGTGACGCGAGGATATAGCCCAACGCGGCGCTTCATCACAAACTGGTCCACGGCGGCCCTCTCCGCCTCGGTCGTTCCTGGTCGAACCTCGTTCATCGCCGCCTCAATGCGAGTGATCGATTGCTCCACCGTGCGGCGGTCCTGCGATCGCAACGACTCGCACAGCTCCACAAGCTTCTCGAGGTTACTCACTGCGGAGGAAGCGGTGCGTGCAGCGAGCTCGACCGGACTGACCCCGGCGACAAAAGCATCCTTGCTGTCGTTGACACTGTCGGCGTTGATCTCGATATCCTTGCCGAGGCGCTTCAACAGGTCTTTGGCAGCAACCGTCTGCGCGGCTGGGTGCTCCGACAGGTCAAAAGGCAGCCCCGAATCGACCTTGAACTCCGGGTCGCAGAAGGTGATAAACTGTTTGACATCGACAGCTTCCAGCGGGAATTCTGGGTTGATTGTTGCGCTCAACGCAGAGAACGTTCGCGCGTCACACAGCGCGTTGGACGCTGCAAAGTTCGTCGAAGACTCGCTTGTTGAAGCACGAGTCGCGGCTCGCAACTCAACAGTCTTTTCCGACGTCTGTCGAAGGAGATTGAACTGCTCCTTGATTGGCTCGATCACGTGAACGCGATGGTCGTCTGACTGCAACTTGCTGAGGAACTCCATTTCTGCGAAATCGAAGAAGTGCTTCAGAACGGATCCGTAGGTGAACTTGGAGTACAGATTCGCGCCACGAGACAGCATCTGTGTGCTCTCCGGATCGCATGGAGACGCAGGCAACTGCACCTCCGGATGCGCGATCACCATTGCCAGCTGAGCCAAGGCGTACGACGGAGAGTACTCTTCCTCGCCATCGTCGACTGTTTCGCGACCCCATCGTGACAGCTTCAAGTGAAGAAAACGTGAGTTCAGGTCCCCGAACGAGCGAGTGCAGTCATCGCCTCCCAGTCGGATCACCACCTGGCTGTTCAAGCACTCGTACAGGAACAAGAACCCTAGCCCACGGTTGGTGCCGCTGACTTCGTCGCCCACAATGGCGCAGTTCCACACCAACTTCCCCGCCTCTTCTTCGTCAATCAAGAAGATGTTGTCGACACCGGCGGCATGCTTCGGTCGATTGTACCGCACCGTCGACAGCTTCTTGCCGTGCGCCACCATGTACTCCTTGCTGAACAGACGCATTTTCATCCATGGCTGGCCGCCAACTCGTGAGCGCTTGATCACGTACGAGAACAGTGCTGACTGCGAATCGTCGGATGCAGATACAGCGTGCTCAAAGTACTCGTGCTGCAACGTAAGCAACGGAGACCGCTGGTGCGCATTCGCGAGTGCCTCCTGCTCTTCTTCCATTGTAAGCTGGCACGTGGCATCCACATGTCCCTTGGTGGCGAAATAGTCATGCAGCTCGCCTTCCAGCTTCCACGGCGACTTGTTGTCGCTGTATGAAATGGCTAGCGACAGCCGAATGCGGCACGCACATGCGTTCGGATTGCGGTCATCCAGCGTCTTTCCAAGCTGGTCGAAGATCCACTTCTCCTCATCGGTAAACTTGACGTCGACGTTGCAGCCGAGGATGAGCTCCATCGCTCGCGAATACTCCCGAGCCAGCATGCTCGTTAGGATCAAGTAAAACGTCGAGCTGAGTGACGGAGGGAGCAAAAAGGTGCCGCTCGAATGGATCGGGTACGTGTAGAAGCGCGTCTCCATCGCCTGCTGCCACCCGACAGAGCCCCGATCGGCGACCTGGAGAATGCTGAACGGCTCACCACGAACTCTTGGGCGGTACACGTCATGGTTCGGGCAGACCAGCTTCAAGTCCGTCGTGTCCGATTCTAGAATCAAGCAGTCCGGTGCGATCGTCACCAAATCACGCAAGTACTTCGAGGCGCCATCAGAGATGTCGAGAGTCAAGTCGCTCACGAACCAGCCGTTCTGGTCCAGGACGTCCAGACGCATCCGACCCATTGACGGCACTTTCTTTGGCTTCAGCTTCAGCTTGAGCCGCGGAAGTTCGATCAGCGCCACGGAAGCCGACGGCAGCGCCACACTTTCGACAGCCCCCTCACACCAGACCAAAATGTGCGACAGGTCTTCAACACGGCATAGCAGCTTACACAGCGTCTCCATGCCGATGTTGCCCTCTGACGCCGCGTCAAGCAGGTTCAGCAGGTGCCACGTCTCTCCAGATTCCTCTCTCTCCTCCGTATCAGTCATCTCGATGTCTTCCGCCTCGATTTCTTTCGCCTCTTCTTCAGACTTTGGTGGAGTGGGAAGGAGGCTTGCAGCGACGGCGGGGTCCTCCATTTCGGCGTTGCTAGCCAGCTCCACGCGCTCAATCTCGCTCTTGCTGTTCGGGTCTTCGAGCCACGCACGTGCCAAGTCGATGTCTTTGTTGAAGATCCGCAATGCGTATTCACATGCGATTCGCGACGGCAACGTTGCAGCACTCATGAGGAGCGCAATGTTTTGTTCATGCACGTCCTCTGCGCTCATGGGGAAGTTGCCAGCGTCAGCCGCTTCTTCGGCGGAGCGAATCTTCGGCTGGTTGGTCTCGTCCAGCAGCCACTGCGCAGCCATGCTTACATTGTTTTGGTTCTCGCGGAGAGACAACCCACAGGCTGCGTACGAGAAACCCATCGCCATCAACTGGACAACGTCGTCGTCTCGGATCTCCATCTCCGTTGAACTGAACGCGGTGTCTGCACCGGTAAATCCACCAGCTGGTCCCGCAGTTTGAGGAGCTGGTGGGGGTTGAATTCGCGTGCCGAGTCCCTGGATGCTCCCATCGGCGGTCTTGGTGATCTTGGAAAAGTGGTCAGACACGGACTTTCGCGTGATGCGAGCGGTCCCGTTCACTGAGATCTCAACTTCGACCCGATAGCGGAACCACTGGGATTTGAGGTCAAGCGGCTCACCTCTCAGTCGACCGTCCTCTCCCATCCAAAACTGAAAGGCTTCAAGCAGGCAAGTCGGGATGACGCCTTGAAGAAGGCGGGGCGGCACGTATTGCTCTGTCCCGTTCAGCACGGCGTTCTTTCGCACGACAACAAGAGAACCACCCAGGCTCTGCAGCTCTGTTGGCTCACCGCCAGCTCGTAGTAGGAGTGGGTCGACAGGCCCGTCGTCGGGGGAGATGCCCAATTTGAAACTGTGCAGCGAGAGCCGCGAGTTGGACGTGAACAGGAGCTTGCGGTACATCCTTCGCCCGTGGGACACCAGCGCGTACAGGTGGACCACTTGCTGTTCGCGGTACGCGATGATCTCTTTGAACGTCGGCATCTTCTCTCTGTCTTTCTTTTCCTTTGGCCCTTGGTCGAAGCCAACAAGGCGAACACGCTTCGCACTCGCTGTCAGTGGATCCTTCGGGAGGAAAAACGAGAACGGAAGCTTCTTGTCCTCGGGCTCCGGGGGATACAACAGCTTCAAAGCACCACCGACCAAGTCGACCACCCACTGCTCCTCGGCGTGCGGGTGCTCCTCGTCCGAGTAAATGTCCAACGCACGCGAGTAGGTCACTCCAAGGTACGTGAACCCTGAATCGGCAGGCTGCTCCGGCTCGTTCCTTGTCGGAGCGGGCGATCGAGTGACGCGGGGCGTCCCGCACACATCGCACATCGCGTTCGGGTTGTCTCCGTTGAAGTTGGCGCAAGTGCACGCCGGGCACTCCCAATACATCTTCAGTTCTTCTTCATCAATGTCCTCCCAGACGGTTTCCGACCCCGGGACGTAGACTGCGGGACATCCGACGCCCTGGTCGTCAGCTTCGCTCGGATCATCCCACTCGATCAACTGAAAGTCAGTGCCGACAATGTTGACCCACAGACGGTGCTCCTCGCGCGCGACAAGACCGCAGTGGAGCGATCGGTTGCCGAAGATCGCCTTGAAGTCGGCATACTGCGTCATCGAGTCCGGTACCGGCTTCAGCTCGTCGTTTCGCCACAGTATCTCACCCGTTTGGGTGTCAAGCTTCAAGTCCGATCGACGGCAGATGTACCGCCCAGCGCCACCTACCGATACGTCCTCGATCCAATCCCACCTGTGAGTCGGTTCCATGGAGCCGAGCGCGAGGTGCACAATTCCCGCCAGCACGGCGTCTCGGTCGTTGATAGCAGCCGTCCCCAGCCAATGCACAATCGAGCGGCGATGCACCTGAATTGTCTCGAAAACCTCAGCCTCCAGCACGTCACCAGGCGGAAGCTTGGGTTCCTTCTCACCCTGCTTCAGTGCCACGATGCTTGGGGCTTGGATTGTCTGCATGCCGATCTTCAAGTACAAAGGTCGCCCCTTCAGGTACTTGTCAAGCGAGCTCTTGCTGACGTTTGCCGTGTTGATTCCTTGAGCTTGCAGCCAGCGCAGCAAACGGTCTTCTGCTGACAGACTCTCCTTCTCCACGCCTTCGATCGAAATCCGCATGCCGAAGCAATGCCAGTTGCGAACATACGCGATTGAGCCGATCATCTCGGACAGCCTCTCCACGGTGTACTCGGACTTTCGCAAGCTCACGTGCAAGAACACCAGGTACGAATGAATCAAGCAAGCTGTCTGGAGGTTGTTCTCGCCCTCAGCCTCCAACCTCCACTTGTTGAGAGTCGTATGCGCAAACCCGAAGGCGTACGACACGAGCCGCTCGCGGTATTGCTCCAGCTGCACGCGCTTCGCACTCTCAGCTCCACACAGACCAGAATCAATCACGAACGTTGTGTACCGGAGGGTGTCGATGCCGAGCTTGATCATGAACAGAATGAACTTGGCGTCGGCAGAGTAAACTGATGCCTCGGCAAGCTCCTTCACAGCGTCCAGCATCTTTAGCAATGGCGCAAGCACAGCCTCCGGCGCATGGGCCAGCTCATTGACGAGGAGACCGTTCATCGTGCCGAGGTGGTCCTCGCACTTTTGGTGGTGGACTCGAGCGTCGACAGCTCGGCGAACCGCTTCCTCGTGCAGCAACAGCGTCGACTTGCGTAGCGGAACGTGCGTAATGGCCTCTTGCGGCTGATTGGAGACCCAGTCTCCGCTCTCAAACAGGACAGCGCGGAGCAAGTTCTGCAGCATGGGGTTGAACAGATACGTCACGCGGTCGCGGGACGAGAAGAACGCCGTCACCAACGGGATCCGTGTGTACGGCACCGTCAGGTAGCTCATCAGGTACTCCGACTCTTCCGATGATAACGTTCCGTTGAACGTTGGCAGATCCGTCAGGTGCATGATATCGTCTTCGGTGATCATGCTCGGAAGCGACAGCGCCGAGTTGCCTGAGCTCTTCACAAGAAGTGCCCCGAGATCGGCCGGACTCGTCACGATCGACCCTTCACCAAAGTACACTGACCGGTCCATGAAGCCCTCGACATCGACGTCTGCGATGTCCTGGTCGCTACCGCGGAAGTTGACAACTTCCCACTTCAGTGATGAGTGCAGCATCTTGTTCAGGCCTCGCATGCCGAAAAAATTGCGTCGCTGCGTGGACGAAGTGTCGTCAAATGACAGCTGCCACATTTGCCACGTTTGATGAGGAGCTCGGCGACGCATGAGCTCGACCTCCTTGGTCTCCATCGTCGCCAGGTACTTGACGACCATGACCATGTCGCGAGCGAGCGCAACTTCCGGGTGCTCCTGCGCCATCGGGGAGCTGTCACCGCAAAACCACTCCATTAGCGCCTCCATCTCGGTGGGAGGAGTCGGGTTGTTCAGGTCGATGAGCTGGTAGTGGTATCGCTCCATCAGGCGCCTGAAGAACATCAGCGTCGTCGAGTACTTCTTGACTTCAATCTTGTCTTCCGGCATGTGGTAGTCGAAAAGCTGGTGTTTCGCGATAGTGTCCAGGCTTGTAAAATACGCAAGCACGTTGCCACGGACGACGCAAAAGTTCGGCCGCGTGAACTCCATGCCCGCTGCCATCTTCTGCAGGGTGAAGTTCGCCTTGCAGAAGCGGTGCGCGAGCACGTATCCTCCCTCCTCTGACATCATGAGCGAAATCTCCAACGGGTTATCGCTTGCCGGGGTTCGAAGCACAGCGTCGAAAATGGCAAGCGCACTCAGCGCGGCCAACGAGCGCTCCGAGTCAAATTGGCGAGTCGGTTGCTCCATTGACTGCCACACAGACCCCAAGATCATCAAGAGCGAGTAGATGTGCTTGAGGCACCGCAGCTGCAGCTCCTGCGGCACAGGCTGGCGCCACACACACGTTACGCTGATCCCAATGATCGGGTGGGGAACGGGCAGAACCTCAGTGAAGACACTCGTAATGAGCTGGATCACTTCATGATGCAGGGACACACGCGACGATGACGACCCCTCGGCGGCACGAGTTAGCAGCGCTTCGCACAGCGCTTCGCACCGAACAAATGCTGCGACGGCCAAGGGGATCGAACTCACCCGCTCGGGAACGTCCAAGTAGTTGCCCAGCGTTGGGACGTTCAGCTGCGATGCGTTGCCGGCGTACTTGCCTTCGTTCCCCTTGATGCTTAGCAGGTCCGTGTTGCCGTGTGGAACGAATGTAACCTTTTCGTCCACTCCCGCTGTCTGTTGTGTCGCTGCCTTGACGGCGCTCTCGCCGTTTTCTTCCACGAGGCGGTCCACTTGGCGGATCAGGTCGTTCACGTGCGAGACACCAGCAGGTCGAATATTGCTCGCCTTGCTTTGCCGAAGCGTCTTGAGTCCGATCTGCTTCACGCCCATGGCGACACACTTCTTCTCCGAGTAGGTCAAAACACGCTTTGGAAGCGTGAACTCTTCGCTCGACTGGGACCACGGGAAGTACTTTCCCTCCAGATCCGACCGCACCAGGTCGACGCCTTTCGTCGTCAAGACATTTCCGTCCGTTCCGCGCAAAATCAAAACCGGAATCGACGTGACGCGGAATGTCTGGATCAGTCGCTTCCGGGCGTCCACCTCTGGGAACGGCACGACGAGCCACGAGTGTGCTGGTACGTCTTGAATGAGCGACGCGTACTCCTCTTGCTCTTGATCCACCGACACGACGATGATCGTCAGCTTCTTCCCGACAGCATGCAGAGTCTCGGTCAGCGCGATCAGAGTCTTGATGAACCGGCGGCAGGCGAGGCTGCCGTTCTTAGCAAACAAGATGCCCACCACTGCTTCGGGGGCAACTTCATTCGCGATACTGTGGCTCCCTTGCAGAGAGTCCAGCAGTGAGATGGACGACAGGATCTGCAGCGCCGAGTCCAGCGTCCCCTCGGGCATCGCCTTCGCTGGATGGTTGGCGATCTCCAGGTCGCGCAGCAACTGCTGGAACAGCCGGAAGCGCATGCGGTAGAGCACCAAGTATTTGACCTCATCTGGCGAAAACGCGCGGCTGCGCAGACACAAGTACCGCACGGCTTCGACGACGCTCTTGCAGAAGCCGAGGTTGCTCCGCTGCATTGTTCGCCCCGCCGAGGCGGTGAACAAAGCGGCGCCGCTGTCGCTTGCAGCCACTTCCTCGACTGCCAGAGGAAGCAGGCGGTCACCAGCGAGCCACGGGAGCAAGACGTCGTACAGCGTCTCGACGCGGTGGTACTCGGACGGCGGCGTGCGCACCCAGAGTGACCAGAGCATGGCCCAGAACGCCATGTCCATGAACCGCGCAGCCGGGATGCCCGAGATCTGCAGCACCGACTGCACGCGCAGCTTCGGGTTGGCCGGCACGCCGGCGTCCGTCCCGTCAGCCATGTCGCTAGCTTGGAGCGGGTGGTAGAGCTCGGCTCCGGGGCCCTTGTTGCAGACGGTGAACGAGTACGTCCCGTCGTCGAGCTTCTCCAGCACGTATATGATCGTGTGGCTGGACGCGTTGCCGATGAACCCGCCGGGCACAAGCATGGGCTCGGCAATCTGCAGGCCGGCGAGCACGTCCTTCCACTCCCGGAGGAAGGCCTGCAGCTGCGCGGCGTCCTGTACCTGCGTGCCCTTCTCGACCCAGGCGCCGCAGAAGGCGAGCTGCGGCAGCACCGTGTCGGCCAGCACGCGCTCCTGCTCGGGCGTGAGCGCGAACGAGACGGGATCGGCGGCCGACGCCGTCGCTGGCGCCACTCCGGCCCCCGCAGCGGCGGCGGCCGCCGGTGGCTGTAGCAGCTGCGCGAAGGCCGCGAGCGAGCCCATGAGCGCCTCCGGGTTGCCGCCGGCCTCGAACGGCGTGCCCCGCAGGAACGGGTCGCCGAAGAGGCCCACGAACGCCGGCGTCTGCCACACGGCGTCGCCCATCGCGCGTCTTGGGCGGGCGGTCTCCTTGCTTCTCTTGCTTCTCTTGCTTCTTCCTCTCCGGCCGCGGCTTGGTGTGTACCCAGACGAAAGGCGAAGTGATCTTGTTGCGGCCGCAGCGGCGAGGAAGGTCACACCGTGCGCGCAGTTTCTATACGGCCGCGCGTGGATCCCGGAAAAAAGATATCGAGGGATGAAAATATGATAAATATTTGAAAAGTAATGATTAATATTATGCAATTTATGATAAGTTTTTT
>JAADYB010000708.1:0-14626 GCA_023338075.1 Phytopythium litorale | reverse complement strand
CGATGGCCCCACGACAACCGCGCGCTCGGGCTTCTTGGGCCGGTCAATCCCCAATTTCCCGCGCCGCCGCCACGAGTCCGCAGCCGCAGCAGCAGCAGCGACCTCCGCGCCCGCCGCCTCGATCGACTGGAAGAGGAGCCTCCACCAAGATGCGCGTGTCCGGTCTGTTCCGCATGGCGCTGGTCGCCGCCGCCGCCGTGGCGTCGCTCGCGGTGCCCTCGGAGGCCTCGCAGGGCCGCGCGCTGGCGCTGACGGGTGCCGCCACGGCCGTCGTCGGCTCGCTGGCCACCGGCGTGGACGCGCAGCGCAAGCTGTCGGTCGACTTTATGAGCCGCCGCCTGCACAACGGCAAGGACGACGGCGACGAGACGTACGAGGAGGAGGAGATGGATGAGAAGGAGGAGGAAGAAGAGATGGAGGAGGCCCACCAGACGCCGGCCCCGACCAAGAAGCACAAGAAGCACAAGAAGGCGACGGAGGCCCCGGCCGCGCCTGCCGCGACGGAGGCTGCTCCTGCCCCGACGACGGCTGCTCCTGCGCCGACGACGGCGGAGACGGACGCTCCCACGCCTGCCCCGTCGAAGAAGCACAAGAAGAAGAAGCACACGCCTGCGCCTGCCACGGAGGAGGAGGAGGAGGAAGAGGAGGCGACGCCGACCCCCACGTCGACCAAGGTGAACGACAAGAAGATCAAGGGTGAGTCGAACGAGGGCGTCATTGACGGCTCCTCGGAGGGCAGCGCCGAGATCGACAAGATCGACCTGCGCAACCAGGACGGCTGGGTGAGCGTGTACAACGACCCGCCGCTGCTCGTGATCAAGGCGTCGCTGTACGCGTTCATCTCGTACAACGACACGAACGTGTGCGACTCGTTCAACATGACGCTGAACGCCGTGGAGCAGAAGCCGGACGGCAACGGAACGTTCGAGTACCACGTTGTCACGTACATCAACTGCACCAAGGACGGCGAGGACCAGACGCAGGGCCGCTTCATCCTGAACTTCCTGCCGGAGGGCAAGCGCCTGCTGCTGACCGAGTGCGGCCACCGCGAGGAGGGCGAGATCGTCAACTGGCTCAAGATCACCAACGAGGTGCCCGAGTGCATGACCCCTGGCCAGCGCAAGAAGTTCCTTGCCCAGCCCATGAAGCACATCCACGCCAGCAACGGCACGACGACCGAGACGGACGCCACGCAGACGGACTTTTTCTCGCGCCTGGAGGACCTGGACGGCAAGGAGGTTGCGATTGCCGGCTCGGCCACCGTCGCGCTGATCGCCGTTATCGTCGTCATCGTGGTGTTCGTGATGCGCAAGCGGAAGGCGCAGCGCGACCTGGAGCGCACGATCGCCGGCGCCAAGGCCGAGCACGCCGTGGAGGACGAGGAGAACGTGCAGACGGAGGTGACGGGCACCAAGGAGCGCAAGGGCCTCATGGACAGCGCCAAGGCCAAGCCCGACGAGGCCGACGTGGAGGAGGGTTCGTTCGTCAACTCGCCGGCCGTGCGGGTCTAAATGTGCCGACAGGTCGCGGAAAAGGAAATTATGCGTGAGTGGACGCCCGCCGCGCGCGCGAGGGAGGCCGCGGCTTCCTCGCTGTCAAGTTTTTAGATGATGCCGACGGCGGTAGGGATCGCCTGGCCGGCGGGTGGGCAGCGTAGTGTCTCTCCTTTCTCTCCAACCGAATGTTGTATACTTCTCTCGCAACGCCTTCTCCTCTCTCGCGTTCTCCGTCTGCGGTGGTAGTTGGCTGGCTCATCAATGCGTCCTTGGAAGAGCTCGACTCCTGTCACGAGTCGCTGAAGAAGCGCACGGAGCCGTCGTAGGAGGCGGTGGCCAGCTGCGGGTGCAGCGGGTTGAAGGCGACGCTCGTGACGACATCCGTGTGCCCCGCGAGCTTGGTGACGCACCGGCCAGTGCGCATGTCGTACAGATACGCGACACGATCTTCTGAGCCAGTGGCGACGTAGCGCATGCACGGGCTGAAGGCGACGCCGAGCGTGTGCACGCGGTTCACGTGCTCTCCGAAGCGCATGACGCAGTTGTCGGCGCGCACGTCCCACAGATGCACCGTGCTGTTGGCGGCCGCGCTCGCGAGCAGGTCGTAGAAGTTGGACGGGTGGCTCGCGTAGCAGGACGCGCGCGGCAGCGCGAGGCTGTGCACCGCGCGTCGCGCGTGGGCGTCCGTGATCACGCGCGTTGTCTTCCCCACGCCGGCATCCACAATGCGCAGCGATCGGTCGGAGCCGGCGACGACCACGACCGGCGACAGGATGGATCCGTTCACACACGCGATGCTCGTCACGCTCTGCATGTCATTGAAGACCCACTGGGTTGCCTTCCGCTTGCGACTGCGGTTCTCGAGCACTTCGATGTCGCTGCGCTGCTGCTTCCGACCAGACGAAGGTGCCTTGCTGTTGGTCGTTGACACACGCGCATACTGCTCATCCAGCTCGAACTGGTGCAGACGCACCACATTCCCGCATGCTGACACGATGAACCGGTCCATGTAGAAGAACAGCGCGTCCGCGATGTCCTGGGTAACAGACGCCTTCTTGGCACTGCTCAGCACTGGCGCGGCACTCTGTATCCCCAAACTTGCTGTTGCCGTGGCTGCGGCGGTGGCCGCGACGCTGGAAACTGGCGCAGCGCCGTGGAATGTTAGCGACGGAGTATCGCTGTCGACGAGCCAGAGACGAGTGGTCTTGTCACTCGACGTTGTCGTGAGCATGCGGTTGCTGAAGCTCCAGTGGATGGAGCGCACCGCTTGGTTGTGACCAGCGAAAACATTGCCCTCTCCCGCGTAGCGACTGAAGGGGAGCTTGCAGACTTGTGCGACCTTGTCGTTTCCACTTGTTGCCAGCCACTTGGCGTCGTGCGAGAACTCGAGCGACAGGATCGCACCCTGGTGAAGCGTTCGAAGAGGAAGTGCGTGCTTCTCTTGAAACCGGTTGAGGAGCCCACACGATATCGGGTATTCTTTGAGGTACCCGTCCATAGCTGCTCCAGCCGGCCCAGGCGATGGCGTTTGCAGCGCACCACCGCCGCTCCGTCGCTTATCTTTGGCTGCTGGGATTCTCTTCTTTCCTCCGAACATGGCTGGAACCGGAGTTGCTCCGTAGCCTGACGATTTGATGCGCGTGCGGAACGTGATCGGTTTGTCAAGTGTGCTTTTCTTCGGTGGGGTGGTTGTGGAGATCGTTGACAGCATTGGAAGGTTGAGAACGCTGTCCTTTGGTGGTGGCGCGGCAGGGATCACTGACGTTCGGTTGCTGATGAAATTGTTGTTGCTGTTGTTGTTGTTGCTCAGTCCAACCACACGGCTTAGATCGCCACATTCCTCAAGTCGCAGACCGCATACACTTGAAGCCACGGCATCGACAGCTTGGTTGCTTACAGCTTCTCGTGGCGCAAGTGTTCGGATCTGGATAGCCGTGAAGCATGGCTGGAATGCACTCAGGATGCCGCAAAACATTTCACTGCAGCGAGTTGGCTGGCGCGATGGACGGTGGAAGCAGAAGTCCTTGGCAACGCACACTGGGTCCAACTCGCGGGCGCTCTCAAAGGCGACCGGTGCGACTTGAAAATCGTGCAGCGTCGTCATCTCGAACGAATACGCGTTGATTGCGAGCGCGCAACTTGGAAGCCCTGCGATCAGGAACTGTGCGAAGTCCACAAGATCTTGCTCGCCGTGCGCGTTGAACTCCCGACTTTGTCCAGACGCAGACTCGGACTGTGTGCTGCGTGTGTTAAGCACCTCGACGTCGACACATAAGTATCGGAGCGCTAGCACCGGCGACGATACTTCCACTTGGTCTACCGTCGTATCAGGTGCATCTGCGGGTATCCGTAGCGCACCTAATTTGTTGGTAATGACGGTCGGCTCATCAGTCCTTGCGCCGGTTTGTGCCCAAGCGGGAAGCGAACTGCTAGCAGCCTCAGCTCGGTGGTCATTCTCCTAAAGACCCGATGCAACACTCCCATCAGTTGACTGCTTTGGTAATCCGTGCTGCGATCGAGACGTGAAGCGTTTACCTGTGCCTGGTTCGCGGACTTCCGAATGTAAGCACCTGCGTCCAGCACTACGAGTTGTCGCGCGAACCTGCCGTCATCTTCGACGGTGAAGATTCTGATGGTGCCGTCGGCGAAGCCAAACGCGGCGTCTCCAGTGACGGGGTTCATGGCCATCGATAGAATAGCAAAGGCGGAGAGAACCGCCGACTGGAACCGAAGCACCTTCGCCCCCAAGTCCCAAATCTGTTCAGAGCACACCAGCAAAACATGTTAGTCTCGTTCAAGCAGCACTGCAAGTAGGTGATGTGCGGCATTGGAACATGGCGGCAAACCTTGAATGTCCGATCCTCGGACGCAGTGAACAGAAGGTGGTGGTGGATCGGGTGGAACTCGCACTTTGTCACCTGGAATAACACACTGGCAACGTCAGCCAACCGCTGGGATAGATGGGGTTCTGGCAACCACATCTGAAGTTGCTGCAGAGCAGAAATGGACACTCACCCGCGCAATGTGGGCTTCCAGCGTGGCATACACCTCCCGCCGCTCGACTTGCTGCACGGTGACAGTCGTGCCGGCGGCAATGGCAATCATCGCGCCGGTCGCGTCAAAGACAAGACAGCTGGGCTCCACCGCCGGGTTTTCCACCAAGACAGACTGGGCCACCCTTCCGTGCGCGTCAATGTTCCACGCCAGTACGCTGCCTCCACACGCTGTCGTCAGCACAGCAGCAGAACCTCATCAAGGAGCAGCCACTCCGCCGCCGCCACCACCACCACGTACCAGTCCCTAGACGCGGACGCGATCGTCACGCCAGAAGACGCGCAAGAGGCATCGAAGAACGCGCGCAGGCTCGTCACGCGGTCCGTGTGTCCATGCAGCTCAATGTCGCCGCCTTCGCCGTCATCCGCCTGCGGCTCGCCGCCAGTCCAGCTCGCCCCCGTCCGGCGCACACGCAGCACCGAACAGTCCGCATACTGCAGTGCCAGCACCGAGCAGGCCGCGCACGCGTCTGCCGCCGTCAGCGCCGCCTTGGGCCGCCACTGCCACGCGCCCGCCACCTCCATGCCGACCACTTTGCCGACTGTCGGCGTCCTTTCTGGATCGGAAGTTGCCCTTTGCCCTTTCCAAAAGGGAAACTCGCCATCTCCGTTTTGATTGGTGAGTTATTTTATTATACGGAGCGTAGATTGGCTAAATAGACAGAATTATAGCAAATGAGCATTGAGCAATTGGTCCAGGCATGCTGCCATTTCACATACAAAGACCAAGTGGTCGCACGCTTGCCACATTCCGGACGATTCGGTGGGATGGCGGACTGTGGCGCCGGCGCGGAGGGCGTGGCAGACGAGTGCGCGTCCCAGGCGGCGAATGGCAGGTACGCAGCGATGTGGTCCCGAAGATACTGGCTAGATACGTGACCTCTGAACCGCTGGGGACGCAGCGGCAGCACTAGCAGCGAGGCCGAGCAGGAGGAGGTGCTGCTCGCGAGTCGCCGCACCGGCGAGCGCTCAATTGAGACGGCGCTCGCGGAGATCGAGATCATCACGCGCAACGTATACGTGCAGCGCAAGGAGCGCGCGTACTCGGAGGTGCGCTGCGGGTCTGTCATCGTTGCCGCGTTGCAGGGATTAACCTGATTGCGATGTGGTATTGCGCAGGAAGAGATCCCGGTGTGCTCGTGCATACCGCCGGACGACGGCAAGATGGGCTGTCTGGACGACTGCGTCAACCGCGCAGTGCGTTTGCTGCTGCAAGACGTCTTCGCGCCTTGAACCTCGAGCTGACCGTGACTGCTCTTGACGCTGAACGAACGCCCCAGGCGCTGATCGAGTGCATCCCGGGCTACTGTCCCTGCGGCGACAAGTGCGACAACCAGCGGATCCAGCGCGGCAAAATGCCGATGCACCAGCTGGTCGATTGCGGGCGGAAGGGGCTCGGCATGAAGCTGATGGAGGACATTCCTGCCGGGACGTTCGTGGGCGAGTACATGGGCGAGATCGTCACGGAGCACGAGTACCATTTGCGTCGGCTGGTGCGTCGGAGCGCTTTGTGTGGATCTCATTGTGCAACAACAACTAACCAACCCGCGGGACGTGCCAACTTCGCAGCTCTATCACAATGAGAAGCATCGCTACATGATGGTTCTGAGCGGCGGCGAGGTGATCGACGCTACCCGGATGGGCGGCCGCGCGCGGTTCATCAACCACAGCTGCGACCCGAACTGCGGCGTGGAGAAGTGGGACGTCAACGGCGAGGAGCGCTGCGCCATCTTCGCGCTGCGAGACGTTTTCGCTGGGGAAGAGCTCACGTTCGACTACAAGTTCCAGTCGTTCAGCAAGCTGGTGGGTCGCAGCGGAATCTTGGCTGCTCGATTCGTCGCGCGAGTCTGACGGGTTGCTATCTGCTCTAGGAGATCACCGAGTGTCTGTGCGGAGCGGCCAACTGCCGTGGTGTCATCGGCGCCAACAACCGCGCGTCCAAGCCCACGCACAAAGCAGGCAATGGCGCGTCCGCCCCGGGCCACCCGGATGCCCCGAAGATCTACGATCCGATCACCGGCGGCAAGTACGCCAAGGGCAAGAAGGTGAGCGGCAGGACCCAGGTTTTCCCACAACGCTGTGCTGATCATGCCGTCGTGCCTGCCATCGTCCAGGCCGCGGACGGCCTGATGAACCGCATGGCTCGGCAGCGCCTGCTGAGCCAGGGCGAGCTGCTCTTCCTGCGCCGGTCGCGCGTGCTGCTCCGCCGCAACCTCGAGCGGAACATGGAGATGGACTTCCCTCTGCTGCACCTGCAGCCGTACTTCATGTCGGAGCCGCACGGGCTGCTGGAACACGTGCCACCGGTGCTGCGCCTCCGCGACCTGCCGGGGTTCCCCGCCAAGCTGGCCGTCCTGCCCGTAGAGTCGCGGCGCAAGCGGCTAGAGGAGCTGCTGCGCGTGCTGCGGCGGAGACGCCCGAGTATTTAAGGCCTTGCCTCCCATCAACACTCCGCTGGGCAGTGATGCGATCCATTCACGACCCGCATATTGCCGCAGCGCACATTGCGGCAGTGCAACAATGCTGAGGTTGATAATTCGAGCCAAATCACGATTTGGACCGCAGTGGTTGAGGTTTTGCGACGATAGAAACGAGGCTGTGAAAGTATGGGAATGGGAGAGGCGTTCAGATCATGATTTGAGCCAATCAAAGCCCGCAAAGATCAATCAAACGCCGTATGAGTGGCTAAAATACTGTTGTAATGCAATATTTTGACGAATCGCATCGCGAGCTCGGGAGAGCGGCGCTGGCTTCGGGAGTGGAAAGGGGGGAAGGCGACAGCCAAACAAGAAACTGGTCAGCCACTTTCTCCAACCTTGCTCGTTGCGGCCGCCGTCGGAAGCGCGAGAAGAGCCCGGACGCGCGCCTCCCTCCGTGGCCAAGCGGCGCGCACCGAAGCGCGCGGACGGACCTGACGCGACGAGGCTTCGGCTCCTCTTTGCGTCGGTGCCTCACAGTCTCTCTAGCTCCGCCGTGGTCCCGAGGAATCCGCCGAGACCGCGACAGTCGAGATGGCGGACGACGCGCTGGCCAAGAAGAGCGGCGGCACCTTCCTGCACGCCAGCAGCGGCATCAAATGCGGCGACGACGGTTCCTGCCAGTGCCAGCCGTCCTCCGCCGAGGCGCGCGAGTTCCGCAAGGTCCGTGGCGCGTCACCACATCAATAGAGTGCGAGAGCAGGAGACTGACGCCATGTGTGTGTGTGTTTCCCAGCGCTGGCTGCTGCTGACGGACGTTGAGCGCACGGTCTCGCTGCGGGGCAACGTGGTGCAGCTGCTGCGGACGGTGAACGACCTGCTGCCGTGCCTCGGCTGCCGAAACAGCACCGAGGCGCTGTTCTACAAGCTCTCGGACGCGGCGCAGGCGAACGCGGCGTCCGCCCACCATCACCGCCAGTCGAGCGCGCTCGTGCCGCTGCCGCCCGTGGTCAGTCGCTCGGGCATCGTTTTGGACGCGCACGACGACAACTTCAGCCTCAGCGACGCGTACCTGGCCAACTCGGACGCGTGCCTCTCGCTGTTTCTGCACCAGGAGCGGTGGGCGAACTCGTCGCTCGCCAAGTCCATGGCCATGACCGCCAAGGGAGGCAGCAAGGGTGCCGTCAGCAGCACGCGCGCGCGGTGTCTGCTGCACTCTCAGCGCGCGCGCGGCCGGCCGCGACCCGCGGCGTTCGAGGCGCTGTGGCGGAAGCTCCCGGAGGAACACCAGCGGCACCTCGCGCACATCGACTCGGACCAGTTCCTGACAGACCTAGAGGCGTACTTGCGCCGGCACCGATTCTGCTGTCGATGCAAGGAGAAGGTGTTGGAGGCGTACGATCTGCTGCTGGGCTCAAGCTGCAGCGAGGACGACTGCGAGGACTGCGGCTTCGACTGCCTGGACAAGCACCACGACCAGCCGCTGCTGCACCCGGGGGACTACGGCGACGACCTCCACTTCACGTCCTACCTCTTCGACGAGCTCGCGTACTCGCGCGCCACCAACCAGATCATCGTGCCGTGCAACCTCGAGTTCCTATCGCAGCTGATGGCGCGCGCGGACCAGGAAGTGGTCGGCGATTGGGGCGACCGGCACGCGCGCACGATCTCGGAGGCGCAGGACGAGGTGCTCATCTGTCTCGGCATGGTCATTTGGGACAAGCTGCAGGCGCTGTGGACCAAGTCGCGAGCCGAGCAGCGCGCGGAGGAGCTACTAGTCCACTGCGCAGTCTCGACGCTGCGTCGAAACTTCGATGTGGCGGTGGAGGCTCTGCACGGGAAGGAGATGATGGAGCTGTTGCTGGCGGAGGAGGACGACGAGTCGAGGCGACTTGCCAAGAAGAAGGAGAAGCGGAAGGAGAAAAAGAAAAAGCGCAAGACGGCGACGAAACTCAAGCAACAGAGCGAGCGGTCCGAGTCGGAGAAGAGCTTCGACATGTCGTCCAGCAAGCAGGCTGCGAAGAAGACAAAGCAGCGCCCGGGGTCCAACGGCAAGCTCGCGGCCAGTGGTGCGACAACGCCGACCAAGTCGCGCGCGTCATCGCACGAGCCGTCCGTGGCGTCGCCGTCGCCTACCAACTCCATCAGTAGCCAGGGCGACGACGACGACAACGACGATGACGATGACGATGTCGAAAACAACCGGGGCACGAACAACCAGCGCGAGTCGTCGGGAGCTCGGCACCAAAATGCGCTCGGCTTTACCAAGCATCAGTGCACCTCATCGTGCGACGAGCCTTGCCTATTCAGCTCGCTGTCGTTCGACGAGCACATGGAGTGGCGGTTGCTGTCGTCCATGGGGTGGGACCCGTCGAGCCAGTACAACTCGGCCAACCCGGAGCTGGATGTGGACACGGACGACGAGCACCACGGCATCCCTGAAGACGAGATCCGCTTCTGGAAGCAGAACCACTCGACGATGGCGCGGCGGCGGCTGGCCCAGCGCCAGAAGCTGCAGGAGCGCTTCGACGAGTTTGTGCTGCGAACCAACGCGGCGTAGGGCAAGTGTTTCAGATCTTGTGAGCTCGATGGCGGTGCGATTGCCACATTTTGTGGATCGAAAGTGATGGAGAGGCAATACACCAGTGGTGACCATTTTGAGAGGCAAGCAGATCATTGTATAAGGTGCCCCGAGATCAACTGAAAGTCATATTTACACGGAGAAGAGCTGGCACACGAGAGCGCCGAGTAGATAGGAACAAAAATCGATAGAGGAGCTGACATATCCAGCCGACGAGGTCACGGCCAGACGGATGCGAGCTCCTTCTCCAAAGACAGGATCGCGTGCTCCATCGTCTCCTTGTGGTTAGTGCACGCCACGAGCGCGTTCGCCACCTGGTGTCTGTTCTTCTCAATCAGACTCGTGTACGCGCTCGACATGGCCTCGTATCTAAGCAAGCACACGGACGTCAGCATCCACTCACTCACACGCCCCAAGAAATCGTTCCGTACTTCTTCTCGGCGTCTTCGAGCTGCAGCACCGCCTGCGTCTGCTGCTGAGCGGTGTCCTTGTCGTCGCGGATCGCCTGGATCTCCATCTCCACCTCCTCCGTTTCGGCAGCTTTCTTTCGGATTGCGTCGTCGACATTCTGACGATTCCTCTGGATGTTGGCCTCGATTTTCCGTGCGAGGGCTGTCGCCTTCTGCTCGCTCAGCTCCTCGGTGCTTAGTCGCTCGCGGCATCGCTGCACCTGGTCTTCCAGCTCCAGCACATCATCCAGCGCTTTGCTTCGTCGGTCCCCGCGGTTCTTCTTGAAGTTGAGCAAAGCCGTCCTGACGTGGCTCTTCAGGTGGTTCGTCAAGGCGCTTGCTGCCTCCACGCCACCGCTGTGGGCGTCGATCTCGATCTCATAGTCGAAACCATACGCGTGTTTGGCGGACAGAGGCAGCAGCTTCATCTCGGCTGCAGTGTCCGTGTACCTCTGCACGAGGTTCTCCACCTACACACAAGCAATCATACACACGCCTGTAAGCCGCAGCATCACGAAGACGACGCAATCGTCTTGCTCACGTACATTGTCCATCTGCTCGGCAATGTGCGTCTCCTCGCGCCAAATGTTCTCCTGCGTCTCCCTTTGCCGCTGGGTGACCAGCGTGATCTGTTCGCTCAGCCGCGCGCGCTCCTTGGTCATCTGCTCGATATCATCCGCCTTGATCTCCTGCTGATCGATGCGTTTCTCCAGCGCAGCGATCTCGGCGTTCCGCTCATCAAGCACCCTCTCTACACATATCAACATACCCACGAGGCTAGTCAGTGACGCGGTAACTGGAGAGCAGCACCATCAGTCTACCGATCACTTACGCAGTTCGTTGATCTCAGCCACGCGCTTGTCAATTCTCTCTTGGATCAAGGCCTTGCCGTTGACGATCTGCGCCACATAGCCGTGGAACTTGACGAGATCGTCCTCGCAGTCCGCCTTTTTCTTCCGAAGCGTCGGCAACAGCGCCTGAAATCATGAAACCATCGAGCAGCGTCAGCAATGCTACGACCGCGGTCATGGAGCCGCGCACGACGGCACCTTTGTCTCCTTGGCTTTTTGGATTCGCTGCTTGAGCTCCATCTGCTGCCTCTCCAGCTCCATCGACTGCTCTGCGATCAATCGGTTCTGTTCCTCTGTTTGGAAGACACACAGATGCCTCGAGTCAGCGCGGGGAATGCTTACACCTGCAAGGAAGATGCACACACCAAGCTTCGCGGCCTCCTCCTTCTCGAGCAAGTTGTACTGGTTGTCATCGCCGGCGAGAAACACGTGGTAGGCCGTCCCGAGGTACTCGAAGAAGGCCTTGTCCGCGTTCTCCTCCTCCTCCTCCTCCGCAGAGTAGACGGGCTGCTGGATCATCTCGTCGTACTGCATCACCGCAGGCACCAATGTATGAGCATTGCACAAGCACGCCAGGAGTCGATTGCGCATGGGAGACGTACCGTGAGCAGCTCGATCAGCCAGGACATGGACCCGAGCAGGTGTGGCCAGGTGTGCGGCGTACCGACGGCGCTGAGCGTCGACTTGGAGAGCGTGAAGGGGTAGCGCAGGCTGCGCATCTGCGCGGCGACGTCGTCCTCGAACTTTGGGCCGAACTCGAAGCTCGGGTCGATGAGCCGGAAGAGGAACAGGTACATGTTGTACACGTCCTTCCTGGACGGCCCGCGTAGGTTCTTGGGCAGCAGCGGGTGGTCGTACCCGCGGTCGATGAGGAACTCGCTCAGGTCCTTGATGGACTTGGCGATGAAGGCCTTGTCCGCCAGCGGCCGCGGGTCCACGATGCGCGCGCCGGGGCCGCCGCGCGATGACATGGATGACCGGCCGCCGTACGCGCTGCTGCGCCGGCCGCCGCTGCCCACAGACGCGCGGGAGATGGAGCTGCGCGGGGGCGCGGGCGGCGGCCGCGCGGCCGTCGACACGCGGCGAGAGGTGGCACCGCCCAGCGGGCCGATGGAGCGGCGGCTCGCCGTCTTGGCCGGCCCGAGCGACATGCGCGCTGAGGCGGCCGCGGCGCCTCCGGACGCGGACGTCGGACGCGTGTTGAGCTGCGAGGAAGAGATGGGGCCGAGCGTCGTGCGCCGCATCTCGGCGCCAACGGGGTGCAAGCCTTGGGCGGGAGGCGGAAGCGCAGGCGGAAGCGCAGGCGGAAGCGCAGGTAAGTCGGTCACTAGCGCGGGAGCGTTCTCTTGTGTGGCGTCCAGCTTCCGGTATCGGATCGGTTCTTCCAGTATGGAAAGTCCGTGATAAAAGAGGGGGGGGGATTGATTTGAAAATTGAAAAAAAAATGGTCGCGAGTTTGAAATTCAGTGAGTGGTCCACATAATGTTTTTGTAAAGTGCGTTTGTTGGAGATAGCGAATCTAAGAGTTAGGTGCGGCCTCACACAGGAGTGTGGACGACACACACTCCGCATCGATATTCAGTTTGGCGAGCCAGCTCGTGGGAGGAACAAGATGTCAGCCCAGCTGTTGGTCCGCAACCAAGCGTCCAAATGGACCGAACACCTCACTCTGAGTATGCGCAGGAGCTCAATTGATCAAAGCCATGACACTACCCGATGCCGATCCCAGTCTGTGCCTGCGCGGATCGCGGTTGGGCTCGGCATCATGCGGCTGCTCGCTGGCACAGCTGCTGCGTTGCTCAAGTGCGGCAGCGGCTCGGGGGTGGAGGTGGCGCTTGAGCACTCGGGGAACTTGGGCTCGCGTGATGCGGGGCACTCACGGCAGGAGGCGTGAGGCTTGCCTTCCGCTTCAAGGAAGGTTGTCAGTCATGACACAGTCGCACTCGGCGCCGGCCGATCTCCTTTACGCTCCTGGCGGACGTGTCGGGTGGTTTGAGAGAGGCTCATACGAATAGAGAGACCCATGGAGAGCACAGCGGGCTGTAGAGGCCGCCAGGTGACACACTCGGCGCGGTACCACCGTGCCCGCGCTATGCCAGACACACGGACTGATCAGTTGATCCGCGGCACAGATCGACTCGCCCACGCTATCGAGACTCGCGTCGAGTCGGGCACTCGGTGACGCACTTCACCGAAGTCGTCAGCCCCTCCGTAACTCGCGAGGGCACTCGCTTTGGCTCCGACTAACCGGAGGGAGGAGGTCGGATCGGGGCTGCACGGCGTCGTCCGCGCGAGTTGAACGGAGTCGAGTCGGCGCTCATACACATTTCGGCGGGCGAAGGGCTCAATTGGTGCGCCACCACTGCCACTCCCATTCTAGACAACCAGGGAGGATGACAGCACGACAGAGGAGACCAGCACTGCGGTCGGAGCCAGAACAGGACACGCGCACGCTCAAAAGGCAGCGCAGAGCACAGGAGAGCGCCACGGATGGCTCAAGCGACGACGTCGTCGAAGGCGAGGCGACCACGGCCATCGACTGGTCATATCTGACGGGCTCGAACGAGACGGCCGCCGACGGCTTCGGGGTCGTGCACGTCAGCTCCAGCGACACAGACGACTGGGAAGACGTCTTCCCCAACGGCTCGACCGTCAAGATCGTGTACGTGAGCGGGTCGGGGTCCACCGACACGATCGTGGTCGTCCCGGATGACGACCAGGAGTCCGCGAGCGCCTCAGCATCGGCATCGGGCCAGGATAGCGCGTCCGGGTCGCTGGACGCAACCGTGAACCCCGTGTACTCACTGCCGACGGACGAGCCGAGCGGCAGCTCGTCCTCATCCGGCTCAACGTCCGTAGAGGCGGCTTCCGGCACCATGTCGACGGCGCTGACGTACTCGATCGTGTTCGCGCTGGTCGCGGTGGTCGTGGTTGTCGCCGGCGTCTTCTTCGCGCGCAGGTACACGACCAAGCGCACGCGGGAGGGTGCCAACGGACGCGCGCGCACGTACGACCTGTCGACCATGTTCCACGCCGCGCGGCCGCGCCGGCGCACGTCGTCGCCGAGCATCCTGGGCGACACGACGGCGAGCTGGCGGCAGCAGCCGTCCACCGACAGTCAGACGAGTCCGCTGCGGCCGACGACCATCCTGGCCGACTCGGAGACGCTCGGGCCGCTGCGACCCACCGTGAGCCTCACACCGCTGCGCCGCACCGACCGCCTGGCGCGCGCCACGCTCGAGGCCAACCGCCTGCGCGCCAGCACCGCCCCCGTCGTGCTATACGAGAACGCCGTGGCCCCCTATTAGAAGTTGCCGTCAGCATGTTGCGTTCTCAGTTTGTGTCGAAACGTGTGGAAGTATACGTCACTAACGCGAAAGTGAAACAAATGTGCAATGTGCCTTCTACACGGTACATGTACCCACATCGATGTTACAGAGGACCAAAATAGTGGCACGTGTGAGCTGCTTGTGGGCAGCACCGCTTGGTGGTCTGCTGGTTGGCGGCGCGGCTCTCATTCGCTTGTCATCGGCGGCCGGGGCCTCGCTTCCTTGGCTTCCTCGGCTTCCTCGGCTTCTTCCAGCGTCTGGACGACCCGCACCGCCTCCAGAGCGACAGCAGCGATGGCGCGACGGAGCGGCGGTGCGCAGTACTCGGTGGCGGAGCTGGTGGCCAAGGCCGAGGCGCTGGTGGACCAGTGCCAGCCCGAGCTAGCCGTGCAGTTCTACGAGCGCGCGCTCAAGCTCGAGCCCGCCAACCCGGCGCTGTTGGACGCCGTG
>JAADYB010000707.1:0-14648 GCA_023338075.1 Phytopythium litorale | reverse complement strand
CTGTAAATCGCCGCTCTTGATTCCGTAAAATCGTGCGAGGGCCTCGTTTGAAAGCACCGTCTCTGAACTACAGCCGCCAGCGCGGACCGCAGCAATGACTTGCTCACTTCCCGGCCGGATAAAAAGCGTATACCGTGGCCTCGCATGTATACTGGGAGTTGCCAGTCCGTGTGTTCAGATCCGTCGCGAGTGATTGATGGCTCGCCAAACGCGAAAGAACAGCGCCAGACCGCACGCCGCCACTGACCTCACGCCGGCGGGCCATGGAACACCAGCGGACGGACGCACGCGACGACGCCTTCCGCGTTGCAGTTGGGGAGCGGCGTGTTGGTGCTGGCGAGTAGCGTATAGTACACTCGTCGGTGTCGGAGAAGCACCACATGAAAGTTTCCAATCCGGTTGATTCCACGCCAGCAGGTGGCGGCCGGCATCTGTTCCGAGACGCAAGGCGCAGTTCGCGTTGGTAATTGCCTTCAGACCACGTGCTCTTCGTTTTCCGAGTCAACGATTGGTAGCCCACTGATTTAATCTCCGAATTGAACGGCAAGGTACTCGAACAGTGTGCTTTCGAAAGTCAAGAAATTTCGTTCCGGCCAATTGTGTGGGCAGCGCGGCGGTCGACTTGAACACAACATAGTGGACCGTAGTACATCAGCTCGATGGACCACCCACCAAACAAAACAACACAAACAAGCCGCCTCGCTGGCGTGCGTCCAACTCCTCCAGCCGAAAAAGCTGAGCCGCGCCACGCCGTGGACCGGTTGCACACAGCGATGCCGTCGCCAATGCTGCCGAAGGTGTCACTCCTGGGAGCGACGCCCTTCGATCGTACAGCCGAGCGTGTCGTGGGGTCCACCTTGCTGTGCGCGCCGCCGTCTGTGGTCGCCACCAAGCGGCGCCTCAACACTGACGACAGCTCCGTGGTGATGCGACTGCGAGCTCGCCGACGTCACAACCCGTCGGTCGACCGTCGAGCTTCCTTGAGGCGCAAGGTCTCGTGCGTTCGGCCGGCGTAAAGTGTTGCTGACGCCACTTCTGAGCTTCGAAGAGAGACCGCTGCGGGAGGCCGGTGGACACCGCGCTGCTCTGCCGCGGGCCGCGCGATCGTTGACCTCGTTGACCCGCAAGTATAGATCGCGGCGGTCTGTCGGCGGCTTGGAGCGCACGGAGCGCACACTGCCCACACACGATCGATACTGCCGGGTTCTTGACAGCTGGGCCTCGTCGCCACTGCGAGCGTGAAAGCAGTAGCAATAGCAGCCGAAGCGGCCCCTCGCCAGGCCACGCTACTACATACTGCTCGCAATGCAGGCCTCCATCGCCACCTTACCACCCGCTCGACAACCGATGGACACCGGCTCAACGCAGTGCAGCTGCGATCCCGCCTCCATGGAAGCTGATAAGGCGCCGGCTCTTGATTGTCTGGACACGATCGCAATGAGGAGTCGTCCATCGGCACCAAGGCTTAGGGGGCTCCGTCAGCTGCAACAGCAGGACCAAACGCGCCGCTGGCGACATTGGAAGACAAGGGTGAGGCTGTCAGCACCACCGCCTGACGCACTCGGTTACCCGCCATTTTCTTGGACACCGTCGACACCTATAGCGCCGTCAAAGCTTGCACCATCAGCTGTTCGCGCGCCAAGCCAACTTCACAATGTCATCCGAGCTTGACGACAACTGCTCGGGACCATCACGAACCGCCGGCGATCGGCCCGCCACCAGGCAGCCGTCGACCCAGACTCGCCGCTTCCTTACAGCATGAATTTGCCACCTGGATAGAGCAGTTGATGCTGCCGCCGGCGCCAAGCAATAACGATGCAGACGAACCGGACGTAGCGACACCACCACGCTTCGTCACAGCCCCATTGTCGCCATGACCAATATAGACATTGGCACAGCACCGCTCGACACCTGGTGCTGCAAACCCCGATCTACAGCGCCAGCGAGCTGCCACCAACGACACTGTCGCTGACGCTCCCAGCGATCGGTCCGTAACCATCACCACTCGACGTCCTTGTAGCACCGACGAGTCGTCGACGGCACGTCAACACTCATATCTCCGCAGTGCACGCGTACAACGCCAGAGACGCGGGGAATACTGCTTCTGCCCGTGTCGCTCGGCACCAACACAGAGCTGCTCGACACACAAGCCAACGCGCGGCGTCGCCGCTCAAGCCGCTGTTGGCACTACTCAACTCAACACCGCCATGCTGTCACCCAACTGACTTTTAGCGTCGCCCGAGCCAACAGTGCCGGTGACACGGCTAGCTCCGCCGGACAGCACTCCGTTTCCGCCCCGACACCGTCATACATCCTCACCGGACCACTCGACGCATCCGCCGACGTGCCAGACACGAGCGGCAATGACCCGGACCGTCACGCTTCAGCCGACACCTTTCGATGACGCACCGCTCAGCAGGGAGATCGACGAACCGCCCGTGACAACAACGCTTCCCACCGTCGTCGTTGCAGACTCACTCGCACGCTGCAGCTCGTCGCAATACCGCCACTGCTCTTCACTTCCACGATTCTAGTCGTGATCGGCGTGCTGTGCGGGCAATGGTCACTCCGTCGCATGCACTTGCGCCGGCGCCACTCATAGCAGCGACTGATCAGTCAGCCAAACCGTTGGAGGTCCCTCCTTATACCACGATAGTGCCTTCAGAACCTTGCGCGTTCGAAGAGGCAGTGATCACCACGGACTAAACAACGCGTACACTTCCCATCGAGCCGCCTTGCACCAACAAGTAGCGATCGCTGCTGTTGCCACTGATGGTGCCCTGCACCATGCTGATGCCGTTGCCACGGCTGCTAGAGCTCGACACAACACCAGACACGCCTCTCGTCAAGTCGCCACTTGACACGCTCACGTCGCCGTCTGCCCTAAATCAAACATTGACTCGCCACCACCACTAGACGACGACACGACGTTCACAGTCACCGCTCGAGACATACCGCTCGCGGAGCCTCCGCGGTTCATGAACGCCACGCCACTGACCGGGAGTCCTGTGGTACTCGATACCGCCGGTCTACCTGCTGCTCGCGGCGTCAGAGCAGACTTGGATCCACCAGACGAGATCCACACGGCGCCATTGCTGTTGCTCGGGTTACTCGACTCGCGAGAGCGCAGCGTCACGGCTGCCGACAAGGCACTAGCAGACGCTCCACTGCCCGCCACAGCATAGCCGATCGACCCAGAGACCACGCTGGTGCTATTGGCCGACACCGATGGCTTGCCACTGCGCTTTTCACCGACGCCAGACGACAACGAGCCACGAATCGAGAGCTACCCGTCTCGAGCGGAATCCACGACGCGTAGCGAGTCGGACGTCGAAACCTGTGCCTGCGCGGTCGGCACCATCCAGTTCTGAAATCACCATAACAGTCAGCGTTGCGTTGGACTGCTGCTCCTGATTCCAAGAGTCGGAATGGATGTCCGCCGAGCAGCTCCATTGAGCTGTCTGCATCGGCTTGCGTGTCCATTTGCGCGATAGGCGAGCGCTTTGTCTCAGCTACTGTTGTGCCGCGGAGTCACAGCGAGATCGTTATCTTCCGCAACGCATCAAGACGACCACGCCTGGCGTCGCTGGCGGCACGACGCCTGTCAAGCGAATCGCTGAACGGCTTTGAAAAGGAACGAGTGGAGGCGATCCGCTTCAACCTGGGATGCGATGCAGTCAAAAAAGTAGCACTTCCAGGAAGTGTCACTCGTGCGAGTAATAGTGACACGGTCACTCGGTGCAGTTCAAGCGTCCATTTTTACCTCTTATCTTTTGTGTTTTCTCGTTCGAACCTAAGCGAGAACATATTTAAATGATAGAGGGGCAATGTCCTTTCTCTTTTCTTTTGATATGTTTTGTATTGGAATACATTTGCAAATACTGATTCATTTTTGCATTCTGAACCGTATAAATAGATACATGGTGTGTCCCACATGATTTATTGGCGGACCAAGTGCGAGGCTGACGCCGAGGACACATGGATGTGTTCCGACACGGGGCAAGGAAGCAGACGCGCCGTCACATCGCGCATGCTTTCCACCAATCCGCGGCGCGAATGAGTCTTCTTCTCGCTGCTGACTGGCCAAAAAGCCCCCCGTTGCCACCCATCTTGGCGGGTTCTTCCCCCCTCGGGAAGAACATCTTCCGACAGTTTGCAATTGGATACGTCGGCGAGAAAAGTGTCGACGCCGCCGCCAGAAAGAAGAAGCAGAGACTCCCCCCCCCGCCCGGAGTCCGCGCGCGCTTGAGAGAGAGAGAGAGAGAGAGAGAGAGAACCCGACAAGCCCGACAAGATGGCCAACCGCAACGCGCAGGAGCTGGCGGAGAGCGTGCTGTCGCTGTACGACGTGAGCGCGCCGCGCGACGAGGTGATCGCCAAGTACTACCTGCCGGACGCCGTGTTCACGGACCCGATCGTGTCGGTCAAGGGCGTGGCCAACATCCAGGCGCAATTCCGCGCGCTGCCCAAGTTCGTCAAGTCGTCCAAGGCCACGCTCGTGCGCGGGTCCATGGCGGGCTCCTCCGTGCTGACCATCGACTCGTCGCAGGTCTTCCGCCTCAAGCCTTTCCCGAGCCTCTTCAAGGTCGTGCTGCGCGTCTTCACGGTCATCGAGCTCAAGAACGGCAAGATCGCCACGCACACGGACCACTACGACTTCTACTCGGTGCTCGCCAACGTTCCCTTCGTCGCCTTCCTCTACTCGCAGTTCCGTCCCATGTTCGGCGCCGCCAGCTCGGCCGTCATCAAGCGCATCCTGCCCGCGCCGCAGCCCGCGGTCGCCAACGGCGTCAAGCGCGTGGCCACCGCCAGCGTCCCCGAGAGCGGCGCGGCGGCCGTCGCTACGGTGCAGTAGGCCGGCGGCTGCAGTGGAGGTGCGGAGGAGCAGCGCGAGGCAGAGCGGCGACGGGAACTGCTCGCTCGCGCTCCCCTCCCCGAGGACTAGAGCGGAGGCGGGCAGCGGATTTATTAAGGCGACGGCGGCGCGCGCGACGAGGAGCTGGAGGAGCGGACGGGCGCGGTCGTGATTTGTGGCGTTGCATTTGCCATGCGTGTCGGAGTGGAGCAGGAAGGAGGCAGACGAGAGCGCGCGAGAGAGGGTGAGAGACGCTGCTGCTTTGCATGAGTGAACATTTTTTCTTTGCGTCTTCGCTCGTGTCCACGCTCGTCGGTGGTTGATATCAGGAACCTGGCGGCAAGGCCGCCGCGATCAACATGGCGCGCTCACTGCGGCAGCCCCAGCCCCGCGAACGGGTCGCGCGCGCCGGGATTGCCGCCCGACGCGTAGCCGCCGCTGCGGTGCGAGCTGGCGCCAATGGACGCGCCAACCCCGCCAACCATTGGCCGCGGGTGCGGCGCGAACGCGCTGCCGCCGCCCATCATGTGGCCGTGCATGCCGCCCATCTGGCCGTGGCCCAGGTGGCCCATGGCGTTCATACCCATCGGGTTCGCGCTCATGCCCACGTTGTGCATGCCGTGGCCGTACGGTCGGTGCGCGTGGGGCTGCTGGTGGCCGTGGGCAGGACCCGCGAGCGCGTCGAAGGCGCTGAAGTCGCCGGACCGGGCGGGCGGCAGCATCGCGGCGGGCTGGGCACCGCCCATTCCCCACGCGGACGAAGGCGCCGCCACCGCCGTTGATGGCGACGGCGCGAACGGGTCGAAGCTCGCCGGGGTTGAAGACGCCGCGGGGACAGCAGCTCCAGGCGTCGGCGCGAACGGATCGAACGAGGCAGGAGCCGTCGGCGCCGGCGCGGGGGCGGCCGTGAACGCCCCGAAGCCGTCGTTGCTGGGCGGAGGAGCAGCGGTGAACGCTCCGAAGCCGTCGGTCGAGGCTGCAGCGGCAGGAGCCGGCGCCGGCGCGCTGCCAAAGTCGGCGAAGAACGCCCCGCCGCCGGAGGGAGCAGGGGCGGGGGCGGGGGCCGACGCGAAGTTCCCCCAGTCGTTGGCGGCGGGGGTCGCGCTCGAGCTGGCGCTGCTGCCGGCCCAGTCGGAGCCCGAGAAGGCGTCGAAGGAGGCCGCCGGCGCAGCGGCCGTGGGCGAGCTAAAGTCCAGCAGGTTCACTGCGGAGACGCAGACACTCGGCACATGAGCGACGGACGAGGGAGAAACGCACCAGAGCAGAGCCTACCGGGAGCGGCAGCCGGCGGCGCGGCGCGCTGGCTGGAGCGCGCGCTGCGACCAGAGGCGGGCGCGACGGCCGCAGGAGCCGGGCCGCTCGCGTAGCCGGCCTCGTCGTAGAAGGCCTGCTCGTTGTAGACCCGGTTGATGAACTTCTTGAAGTAGTCGACGTGGTCCTTCTCGGTGGGCTTGCGCATCTTGCCCTCATCCCACGTGGCCAGCCACACGCGGCGCGCCACGGCGTTGCCGCCGCCGTTCTCCTCGCGCAGCGCGTCCACCTCGTCCATGGTCCAGTTGGACATGCTCACGCTCTGCGCGCCGGGCATGCCACGCGTCCGCCGGTCAGTACAGTTCCGCTCAAGGGGGAGCGGTCCGGTCGCCACGCAGGGACGATGCAAACCGCACCTTGACGCGCTGCGAGTAGCTCTGGTGCGCGCTCTTGCAGTTGGAGCAGACGAACGTCTTGTACTTCTCGCAGATGTTCTGGAAGCCGAACTTGTTGTACGCGTCGCAGTTGGCGCACGACTTGTTGGCCTCCAGCTTCTTGAGCGCGTTCAGCGCCGCCTCCGCCATGGTCCACGCCCCACCGCTGCGCGCACACGCAGCGCTATCGCCTCGAGCTCCTCTTCCCTTCTGCCGGGCGGAATCCGCACTGCGCGCGCCACGGAGCGAGCGCCGCGGCCTTCGCTTCCCTTGCGCGCTTGGCGGTGCCGCCAATGTAAAAATAGCGCCGATCGGCGAGGGCGAGATAAGACCGGCACCGACTTGAAGTTTGTATGCTTTACTCGGGCGGATACTTTTTTCCAGACCGACGTGCATGCGGGCCGCCACGTCACGGGTCCGGCCCAGTCGGACCGTCACACTGGACCCGACCCGTGGACTCAGTCTCAAATGAAGATTTCCGCGGGGATGGCCGGGCAGCTCCTGATCGTCTCCGGTTGCACGCTGTCACACGTCATCTTGGCCCACCGGAGCGCAGTGACGACACCAATGCGCTCCTGGGGTAATGCTGTACGCTGTTGTTGACTTTGCGATGCTAAACGCCCCGCTTGATGCGCAAAATGATCCATTGGTCGAGCAGCTGCAGGGACTGGTGGTGTTAAGCGGCAGGTACCAAAGCCGAACATTGATCAGCAGCTTAAGCGGGCAGAAATGCGAGGAGACGCTGTCGACTGGGACTCTATGCGCGCCACCATTGGCAAGGAGATCAAGCAGCTCTGCGCCGAGAAAGACGTCAAGATGGCGGTGATTCCGGGCGGACTGACGCCGTGCCTACAAACTGGTGACGTCGGCATTTTCAAGTACTTCAGGGACATGAACTCAACACTTATCAACAGGTGGAAGAGGTCGGACCTCGTGCTGTTCGGCCACCAACTCCTCGCTCAAGAGGATCGGCCGCGTCGTCCGTCGGAACGAGAAGTCAAATGACAACGCGATTCGTCGCATCGCCGGCTGAGACTTACTTGTCTGCGCGTCTCCAAGTTCGAAAGCAGCTGTGAGGGGTTCGCATCGAGCACAGGTGGCCCTCGGTGGTATAGCCAGATAGTTGATTTGCCACGGGCCAATGGTGGTCCGCGATAGGGAGTTCTGAGAGCCGTCTCCGAACTCTCCCTTCGCCAGTATTCACTCTCCGTCGGTATTCACTGAATACCGATGGAGACAGCTCGGTTGGCGGTGGGCATCAGCCAAGTAAGCGTCGCTCTGTCGGTGCGAGTGACGAGGATGAGACTGGACCAGTGTTTGAGTGTTCAAGCTGCCGCGATTGCTCCTGCCCGTGCGTTTGTGGCGCTCGCAAAGGCCCTGCCTCGCTTCCAGCTGAGCTAGTCAAGTCTCTCCAGCTCGCACTGGCGAGGTTCATCTTCTCGGCAGGGGTCGCATTCCGCATCGTCGAGAACTGCCGGTTCCGCGCGTTCATCCGGATGATGTGTCCGGCGTTTGTCTTCCCTGCGCGTGACCGAGTGTCAAGCGTGCTCATGACGACTGTGCACGAGGAGGAGAAGGCACTGGTGATTGCAGAGCTTGAGCGGCCACCTCACCTCTCGCTGGCGACCGACACATGGCGCAATCGCAGCGGCGAGAGCACCATAAACTACATGCTAGTCTCTCCAGTGACCAAGCCAGTACTGTGGATACCCTACACGACGGGAGGTGTGCAGCACACGGCGAACTATTTGGTGAGCAGGACGTTGACAGTGATTGACGTGGTTGAGAGCGTCCTCGGGAGTGGCAAGGTTGCTGCGGCCTTGTGCGACAACGCTTCAACCATGAAGAGCATGTTGCGGAAGATAGAAGATGAGAAACGGCTCGTTTTCGGCATCGGCTGTGCTGCCCACGCGACCAATCTGCTGCTGGAGGATGTGTTCAAGCTGGAGTGCTTCAAGCTTGTGTTGGCGAAATGCGTCGCTGTTACCAATTATGTCAACGGGCGAGTGGGAATGCTGGACACGTTTCGATCATGGCAAGAGCGAGTCAACCCTGACCGTAACTGGGTATTGACACTGCCTGTACGGACGAGATGGTACTCGGCAGGGTCGTGCGTCCGTTGAGTCCATGAGAACAAGATACCCCTGGAGCCAATGTTCCAAGACGCGGAACTGATTCACGCTATCGAACCACACCTGCGAGCAAGAGGAGTGTTGCTGCTGTCGAGGAAGCCATAGCAGACCAAGCGTTTTGGGATGACATGGCAACGGTGCTCGACCTCATCAAGCCGCTGACGAAGTATGTGGCACATTTTGAAAGCTACAGCTGCTGTGCATCGATAGTCTAGCACCTCCTCCAGCTTCTATTGCGGAGCCCTCTGTACGTCGAACGGCTCAGTCCGGCACCTCCAGAGCTGCAAGCCGCACTCCGACGCAACATTCTGAAGCGCTTCAAGTTCGTGAGTAACAGTGCGCTCCGAATCGCATATCTGCTCGACCAAACGAAGTCAACGACCGACTTTCTCGACAGTGACTTCATCTCAGCTGTCACGGAAGCCAAGCAATTTGCTGAGTGCGCGGACTTGCTGGGTGGTCTTTCCATGGACGAGTTCGGGGTGAAACTGCGCGTCTTCGTTCAAGACAAGAGCTTCTGGACAGATACCGAGCGCGATATCCACGGTAGCGTCTCGCCATTGGTCTGGTGGATGAACGACCAGAGGTTCAAGAACCTTCGCCTCCCAGCAGTGAGAGGTTTCTCTACAGCCACATCGTCGGCTGCAAGCGAGCGCGCTTGGAGTTCATTCGACTTCTTGCACTCGGCGTCGCGCAATCGTCTTGGCTCCTCGACAATCGACTCCTTGGCGTACATCTTCACCAACATGGAACGCGAGCGAAAACGGACGAACGACATCTTCTATATGACTTACGACTTCGCGCAATGGGGTGAAGACAGCGTCGGGGTCGATATAGAGCACAACGACAGTCATGAAGGCGACCACGAATGCTCCGAAGGAACACTCAACGGCGAGAATGGTGGCGATGTCGCTAACCCCGGCGATTCGTCGCAGCGATCAAATTCACTTGACTTCGGAAACGATCACCACGACGCCTTCACAGATCGCTCAAAATGCTCTCCGAATCAACCACTCAACTCGTGACTGACAACGCGTTTGATCCTATAATTATGACAATATCCAGCATATGATCGAAACTAAAGCAATGTTCGTAATAATAAAACACGGTGCAAACCACATTCATGCTATACCAAAAGTCGGTCGAGGGAATCGTGCCAGCGCAAAATACGGTGTGTTTTATATTATCCTATTAAAACCCGACATGTTTGTGGTGTGTCAAAACACGCATTTCATTGAGTGAAAAACCTATTTTAAAATAATAACCTCACAATATCCTGCCTATTATGACTATCTCGTTAATATATGATATTATTGACAAATAGTAGATGCTCTCTGAATACCCCTAAAATGTGAAGTATGCATACGATTTGTGAAAACGGGAATCTAGTTTAGTGCTTTGTATCAATTCATACAGGATCGATTCCTGGAGAATCGATTTCTCGGCCGAATACAGAACACGTTATCTTTTTGCCATGTTTAAGCTGTTTCGCAAAACATGGTGAGGAGTGGCTAATGGCCGGCACCATTAGCCAATGATGGCACTCGCCATGTTTCGCAAAACAGGGTGAGAAGTGGCTATTGGCGCCATTTGCGGGGATGGCGTCAATCAGCAGTGGCGGTGGCGGCGGACGATGGCGTTCCAGCAGCAGCAGCCGGCGGCGGCGGGCGGCGACCCGTACGCCAACCCGAACAACGACTACTCGGTGGGGCCGACCGTGGCCGACGGCATCCAGGACCTGGCATGGAGCCCGACGGCCAACGTGCTGGTGGCGGCGAGCTGGGACGGCCTCGTGCGGTGCTGGCAGGTCCAGAAGCAGGGTAGCCAGCTGCATGCGGCGCCCCAGGCGCAGATCTCGCACGACGGGCCGGTGCTCTGCGCAGCCTTCAGCGGGGTGCGTGCGCGCGGTTGGGGCCGCGGTCTGGTGCTGACGACTAGCGACTGGCGACTAGCGACTGACGACTGACGGATCGGATGCCGCTCGACGGCGCTCTGCAGGACGGCGGGACCGTGTTCTCGGGCTCTTGTGACAAGACCGCCAAGATGTGGGTGCTCAACGGGCCGGCGCAGGGCCAGCAGATCGCCGCGGTGAGTGCTCGGGAGCCCGCCCCGCCCTGATGAACCCTCTGAGCTCTAGGCGACGCACTGACCGGCGCCGTGGCGGAGCAGCACGACGCGCCGATTCGGGGCATCGCGGCGCTGCCCGAGGCAAACTGCGTGGCGACCGGCAGCTGGGACAAGACGCTCAAGTACTGGGACACGAGGTCGCCCGCGGCGCTCGCGACGCTGCAGCTGCCCGAGCGCGTGTACGCCATGGACGCGCGGCACCCGCTGCTGGTCGTGGCCACGGCGGACCAGCAGATCCACGCCGTGGACATCCGCAAGCCGTCCGAGATCTACTCGTCCGTCAAGTCCAAGCTCAAGTTCCAGACGCGCACGGTCACCTGCTTCCCGGACGGCTCGGGCTTCGCCGTCGGCTCCATCGAGGGTCGCTGCGCCATTCAGCACGTCGAGGCCAGCTCCCAGTCGTGCGTGCTTCAGCTGGGTAGGGCGTGAGTGGAGCGCGTCTGTCGGTCACTGACGGGAATGGGCTGCAATGCGTTTGTGTGTGGCCGCAGCAAGGACTACACGTTCCGCGCGCACCGTGATGGCAAAGATATTTATCCGGTCAACAGCTTCGCGTTCCACCCGTTCGGCACGTGCGCGACCGCGGGCGGGGACGGCACCTTCTCCTTCTGGGACCTGCAGGGCCGCAAGCGCCTCAAGTCGTTCATGTCGTGGTGCGTCCGCGGCTTGGCGTCCTTGGGTCCACCCGCTAGCCGTTCACTCGCTGACCGGTCTCCGTCTCGCTGGTGCGCAGCAAGCAGTCAATCGTCGCGGGTGAGTTCAACGCACAGGGCGACATCTACGCCTACGCCGTGTCGTACGACTGGTCGCGCGGCGAGGAGAACAACAACCCACAGCAGCCGAGCGTCGTCCGCCTGCACAACGTCATGGAAACCGAGGTCAAGCCCAAGTCCACCTGATTCAAGCCTCGTGTGTCAGCAGGAGAAGGAGGCGTCGTGTGCTCACTGTAGCTCGATTGGTGCACATGGGCGGTCGAGAGAGACCGCATTGCAGTCCCATACATGTCAGTTTTGCCACCAGGCACCAACCCTCGTTGTCCCGATGATCTGCTGTTGCTGGCATCGTCTCTCTCTAGAGCAAGCCACAGACTCTGGTGACAGCAATGAGTTCGTGAGCTGGCGAACACGAATACACACTCGTTTTGCGCACAGCAGCACACGCCAGCACTCATGACACCCTTCGTGCGAGCTCATGATATCCTCTACAGTCACTCGACGAGGGCGATGCAATGTGCGGGAGCTCGATGCGTATTGCTAAGGCGATAGCGATTCGCCGTCCGGGTTGAAGCATTATGGTGGCGCAAGCGCCAAACCGCAAAGTGGATCAATGAGCGAGCGGTGGTCCATGCCGGTAATGCTTGTACCATCCTTCTCCAGGACCGAGAGCTTCGCCAGAGGCCATGGTTACACCCTGCGGATATCCATCGGCGAAGAATCTCGGTCGCGCATTCAGGCAGCTGCATTTTCCGGCGAGACGTGTTATCTGCAATGGACATGCACGTGGGCGATCACCCCACAGCATGTTGTTCCTTGGCTTTCCTCCTGGCCTCACCTGCGGGCTCTTCGGCCTCGTGGCGACAGCATTGTGGCCGAGCATACCCTGGCGATGACTCTTGCGTGCGCCATGGAATGGCAAGAGATCCACGCACCTGCAGTCCATTCGGATGGCACCAGCACCCCGCCATTCCCTCTTCGTCGCTTTCAGCCAGGGTGGCGATGACGCCATGCTGTGCGGCCGCCTGCTTCACACTTGAGGGTTCTCCCCACTTGCAAACTTGCCGCCTCGACCACTCTCGACCACCGCAATAAAGCCCAGCCCGACCCAAACACGCCAAGATGAGCGCCGTCGCTCGCCTCGCCCTGCTCCTCGCCTCCGTCATCGCGACTGTCTCCCTGCTCGACACCGCGAGTGTGGCGGCGGACACGCTGCTGCGCCATCGCGAAGACCAGGCGCCGCAGCCTGCGGACGGCAACTTCACGCTGGAGCGGTGCTGCCTCTAAACGCGGCGCGTCGACGTCTAAGCCGCCCCTCACGGCAGGCCGCGCTGGCACGGCCGAGAACAACACGCCCTCTGAACCTTTCGACATGAAGCAGCAGAATGCAGCAGAGATTCCACGTCAATGTCCATGCTGTTGAGTTTCATACCAACAACCAATCCTCATTGAAGAACTTGGAGCCCTGACGCCGGAATTGGCGGGAACGTGATTGGTCTTTCCCGGCAAAATACGAATACGAAAACACATCTTTTGGGTCACTCATCATCTTCAAAGTCGCCATAATGACTTGAAGTCATTCATGTCTTCGGGATCGGGACACTTGGCCACTTCCGAACGCGCCTCCTCCTGCTCGCCATGCGCGCCACGACGTCCCGGTCGCTGCGTGAGCTGCTGCGCGGCGACGTGGCGCTGCCGACGGTGGTGCAGGCGCCCATGGCGGGCGTGAGCACGCCGCAGCTGGCGGCCGCCGTCTCGAACGCCGGCGCGCTGGGCTCCATCGCGTTGGGCGGCTGCGGCTCGGCGGCCCAGGCGCGCGAGCTGCTGCGCGCCACCCGCGCGCTCACGCCGCGTCCGTTCAACGCTAACGTCTTCTGCCACCGCGCGCCGCTGGCCTGCCCTCCGGCCGAGGCGTCCGCGTGGCTCGCGCGTCTGGCGCCGATGTTCGACGCCATCGGCGCACCGCCTCCGCTGCCCACGACTGAGCTCACGTCCGGGTACCTGACCTTCCAGGGGAATGACGAGCTGCTGCGCGTTCTTGTGGAGGAGCAGCCGCGCGTGGTGAGCTTCCACTTCGGGCTGCCACCCGCCGAGTGGGTGAAGCAGTTGCAGGCCGCCGGCATCGTCACGTTCGCGTGCGTCACGAGCCTGCGCGAGTGCGCGCTCGCCGTTAACGCCGGCGTCGACGCTGTCGTCGCGCAGGGGAACGAGGCCGGCGGGCATCGCGGCGTGTTCGACGACAGCGAGGACCTCTCCCTCGGGACGTTCGCGCTCGTGCGGCTGCTGGCGCAGAGCTGCTCCTGCCCGGTGCCGATCATCGCGGCGGGCGGCGTCATGGACGGTGCGGGCATCGCCGCTGCCTTGCAGCTGGGCGCCAGCGCCGTGCAGATGGGTACGGCCTTCATCTTGTGCCCCGAGTCGTCAGCGAGCGACGCGTACCGGGCGGCGCTGTCGGACCCCAGGCGCGCGGCCAACTCGCGGGTCATCGCCGCGGTCTCCGGTCGACCCGCGCGCGGCATGGTTAACCGCCTGCTCTCGCACCTGAACGACTCGACCGGCGGCGCCAAAATGCCCGAGTACCCGCTGCCGTATGCGGCAACAAAGCTGCTGTTGGCCGAGGTGGCCAAGAAGAAAGCGGTGCTGGGGGACGAAGCGCTGGAGTTTGGTGTCCACTGGGCGGGCCAGGGTGCCCCAATGGCGAGAGCGATGCCTGCTGCTGATCTCGTCCAGACGCTCGCTCGAGAGCTAAGCGAGGCACAGGCGGCCGGGATCTCCAACCGGCTTTGAGAGCAGCGCTGCTGTAGCATGGGCGGCGGGGGTGGATGAGCGAGTGAGATCGAACGACGCCTTCATGTAGTTGATTGACAATCATGCACCCGTGCGGGTCTTGATTGAATGTACCTCGCACACTATGGTGACTCTCCCCAGCCTCATGGACAGCTAGATGGCGGCGAGTGTGCCGACGCCGAAGTTGCTGCTTGTGATGGCAAGCTTGGCGGCCGCGGACGGCGAGTACTTCTTGGCGACCGTCGCGCCAGTCGTCAGCGCAGTGCTCCCGAGCTGGCTCAGCAGCGCGTTGTTGGTGTTCACGTTCGTGTTGACGATGCACGAGCGACTCAGGTACGACGAGCACGTG